>CM076582.1:1249903267-1250080281 GCA_034641835.2 Pinus albicaulis
GTTTGCTTTAGGACGCTGATTTTAGGCTAGTTAAATTGATAGGGTTTGTTTGTTTTGTTTTGTTTGGTCAAGGGTGTTTCATAGGGCAAGTTAAAAAATCCAAATGGATCTAAATAGGTTTAGTGAGTGTGAAATGAACATGAAATTGTAAATGTAGTAGGTTTAAAGGGCAGTTAAGAATCCTTTAACATAAACTATAACAAGAAGGGTCTATAAGAGTACTATGCATTAAGAAAGAATCAAAGGACAAGGTGCACCATAAACTTCTTTGACCTAGCTCTATCAAGTAAACTTTAAAACAACTATCCAGCAAACCCTAGAGAGCAGGGAACTCCTAATTTCTCTAGCTATCTACTTTCAGAGAAAGAAAACATTCATGATAGCACATAAGTAATGATTAAAGAGCAGGGAACTCCTAAATTCCTTAATCAAACTGTAAAGACCTTCAAAGTAACCATTTCAAGATAGACAAAAGGACAGGGCATACCATAAACTTCTTTAGCCTAAACCCTAATAAGCAAACTTCAAAGAAAAGCCTAGAAAACAATGATTCAAGCTACACCAAAGGACAAGACATACCATAAACTTCTTTGGCTTGACTCTATTTAATCATTTTGAAGACAAACAAGCTAAGTGGAATTAAAGAGCAATGAAGAATTCTTCAATCAGACCTAACAGAGGAAAACATTTGAGCAATAGAAGCAGATAGACCTAAGGTGCCTCTAACAACATATCTTAGCCTAAAATTTCTGTTCTCATGCAAGAGAAAAGATGGAAAAATATGATAAAATAAGGAAACAATAACTAGATTAGAGCAACATCACCATTAACCAGGGTCATGAATCCTATGAAGGTGCTTGCTCCATTTATGCTTAGTCCAAAAACAATCACACAACTCCAAAGCCAATTTCTTCACAACTCCAAGTCTATGTATTCATCTCAATAAACAACCAACAACCAACATGAGGCCTCCATGCAGTATTTAACTTGCAAATGAGGCGCAAAACCCTAGCTAGGGTTCCAAAATGTCATTAATTACACATTTAAATCATTTTGTCCTATGAGACCATGCAAGGCCCAAGGCACGAATATCCCAAACTCATAAATGCAAAAATAACTTCTAAGCTAACCTCTGAGCTAATTTGGGAATCATTTGACCTTTAAGGCCTCTCAATAAATTTCAAAATATCTCAAGTGTCTTTTGTTGACTTTCTGGCAAGGGCGCAACGCCAAGGTTCAAGGGCGCAGCGCCAGGGCAAGGGCGCATCGCCAAAACTGAAAAAATAGCTCGAGTTGAATGCTGATTTTTGGAGGCCTTCCTGGTGTCCAAATGAGCTCCATGATAGCTCATTGGAAAGCTTGTCCTGTCTAGTTTCCAAATCTGTCTTTGGTTTTTAGAATGGTGTCCATTTTCCTGCTCAAAAATCCATTCTCCCAAGACTGCTCAGGGCGTAGCGCCAGTGCTGAAAAGAGGGTAGAAAGGTGATTTTTTGCTTGTTTTTGGTCCTTTTGAGGGAATAGTTCTACTCCAAATGAGTTGAAACTTTCTGAGGGTGATGTCCTTGGCCTAAGGATCATGAAAATGTAAAGTTTTCTTCAATTTAATGCCCCAAAAAAGAGCGCAGCGCCAGTGGTGCTGCGCGTTTGGCCCTTTTTTTTGCTAGCCAAACAGTCAAAAATCAAAATTGTGCACCAATTGCCAAAATTTGGAATCTACCTTGGTGATCATGTTTGGGATGCTTGTAGGGATACATAGGCAAGGATGTCAAGTTTCTCCTTCTCCTTTGCCTCATATAGGGCTTGACTCTTTGCAAGGGCTCTTTTGAGCTTGGCCCTTGCAATCATGTTTCTTAATGCATAATGCCTTGCCATCTTCTTCTGAAGGTCAATGTTTCTTTTTGCCTTCTCAAGCTGATCCTCTAGGTCCACATTGGCTCTCTCTAGCCAATATTCCCTATCATAGCTGATCTCCACGGCAAGCAACTCACTTGGAGTGAGCTGCTCTGCCAATGCTGTCTCTTGCTCTCTTTCTCGGGCTAGAGCCTTCTTCAACTCAATTGTCCTTGGCCTCTTCCTAGGAAGCTGTTTTTCTTCTTCTTCATTCTTATCAAAAGTGCCCAAGGTTTCATCTAGCTTAGCTTTGGCCTTTTTAGCCTCTTTCCGAGCTCTGATAGCTCTGACCTCACTGATGGCTTTCTCTGTCTCTAACTGCTAGTTTTCTACCTCAAGGAAGTTGATTACATTCCTTGCCCTGCCAAGATTGGTTTATAGATCCCTAATCCGGGCATCCTTGCTTTTGAGCATCATGTTAGTGATCCTCTCTTCATCGTCATTCTCACTGTCAAGGTGAATTAGCAGAAACTCTTGTTCAATTTCATGCTCATCTTCCTTCTCTTCCACAATGACCCTTTCCTTACCTTTTCCAAGCTGTTTTGTTGATGTAGAAGGCATGGCCCCTTGCCTCTTAAGGGCAGCAAACACATGCCTATTTCCCCTCTGGTAGGTCAAAGGAAGTGGCTCAATGCTACTCACCTTAGTGGCACTTGTCTCAATGTCTTCATCATTGTTTGACGCTGTTTCACCATGATATGAAGGTGAAGGAATGTGAGTGAGTGGAGATGTGTGAACAATAGGGGGTGATGGAGGGATGGATGTGGGAGGATGGGATGATGAAGGGGCATTTTGCTGATGATGGCCTTGTGGAGTAGAAAAGACCTCATGGGCAATGAAGGTATCCCATGGAATGCCCTTTTGCTGTAGTTGGTGCATAACAACCATTTTGATAAGTGAGTGATGAAAGAGGCTTTGCATATGTTGAGGATAGTCTCTTTTTTGCACTATGTATGACATTTTATCAATGCTTCGGTAGAGATAATATGGTATATGCAGCATCCTCACTCTAGTAAAATGCATAAGCAGCCTGATGTGGTAGCAGTAAAGCCGTGAGAACCTTCCCTCACATGTAAAATATTTCATTATAATCTTCTTCATAGGTGCATATATATCAAGCAAATGTGAGAAAGGGAAGATGGATTTGCTGTGGTCTTTATACTTGGGCTTAAGGTATGGCTCAAAGTAACTCATGTCTAGGTTGGCTTGCTTGAACCATTTCTCCCCTACACTAGGTATGCCTGTGGCATTGGCAATGGCATCTGTAGATAACACAAAGGTGACCCCTGCAAGATTAACTTGTTTGTCATGCAAGTTAATGATAAAGAGTCTTGTTAGCTCAGGGTGGTTTTGCACCTGCTACACCTTTTCACAAAATTCAAAGCATCCTACATGCTTGAAAGAAGAAATAGTAAGGGGAGATGCCATGAGCTCTCTTGTACTGAGGGGTTCAAATCTATTGATCTTTCCTCCTTTGTGATTATTCCTCCTTGGCATTTGGACCTCGACACCACTGCCACTGTCCTCTGACATTGTAAACTCTGCCTTTATAAAACCCTGGAATGTAAATGGAAATGAGATGAAGGGATGGAAATAAATGGCAGTTTTGGCAATTGAATGGGATGAGTGAGTGAGGGTTTAGGTCAATGGGAATGAGTGAGAGGCTAAACAACTTAATGACAACGCTCCAGCTGTGTCAATACTCTTTCTATCACTGACACTCTGTCTAGGAAGATGAAATGAGGTTCAAACAATGATATCAAGCTTTGAAATTTAGGGTTTCTCTTAGGGTTTGATTTCATTCATTAAGAAAAAAACAAAATTTCTTGAAGATAGGTGCATGGCATGTACTTACCCTTAAGATTTGCTTGGAGGACCTTTGACAAGAACTTGGAGGTGTTTTGGAGTGATTTGAGTGGTTAAATCACTTAGAAAGCCCTCCTGGCCAAGGGCACAGCGCCAATGTGGCCGGTGGTGCAACGCCTAATCCCAGCGCGCACGTCGCTTTCAAGGGCGTAACGCCATAAAAACTACTCCAAATTTGCTTGAAAATTGAAAATTTCTTCTCTCCTTGAAAATTCTAATGCTTTGCAAGTGAACAATGATTCATATGAAGTGTGAAAATGACCTTTTATAGGCTCATGGATTTAATTTTAACTTTGCAACCCACTTTCTAATGTTTGAAACCCTTTTCCCTTTTTCACTGATATTTTTAAACTGTTTGCATGTAGGTTTGCTTAAAAGCATGAATTTGACTTTCCCTTTGCTCCTTGAGGCATAAAAAGTTCATTTTGACACCTTTGTGATGATTACACCTTCCAACCTCTTCAAAATCTCCTTTTGCTTCTACCATGGATTTCAACTCATCTTTCACCTTCTCTGGCCACTTTCCCAAAAACCCTAGGTGTCTGGAGTGCTTTGCAACAATCATCAATGTTGTCTTCTAAGTTCTCTACAACCCTTTCAAGTTCATTCATTTCTGTCCAGTTCACCTCACCTTTTTCCCTATTTCATCACTCTTTTCTGATAGACTTTCTTCATGTTTGGCTTTGTGTGTTTTCTCCATGTCATTTCTGCAAGTGGTCACTGTTTTGGCATTCCACTGGACCATCAAGTGTATAAACCCTAATTCTTTACAGGACCAAGCTGTTTCCCCTTCCTTTGCTGCAAGTTGTCTTCATTCAGGAGTAGATAGTCTACCTCATCAGTACCTTCTGCTGACAGAACCTTCAACACTCCTGCAGAAGTGCCAAACTTTGTCCATTTTTCTCATTTGCAGAGTTTAAACTGATGAGGTAATCTTCTTTGGAAATCTGTCACTCATCCCTCTCCTTTTTTGGTTCAGATTTAAGCTTTGTGAACCAACATCTTTTCCTAACCTAGTCTACTGATGAGCCAAGTTTAAATGGTTTGGAAAATCTTGCTTTTCTAACTTATCAGCAGAAATTTAAAACACGTTCAATCATAGTTAGGCTGTGTCACTGAACAAGACTTTTGTTTCTCAAAGTAGTGGCATTTGGACTTGCACACTTTCAGACATATTCTTTTTTGGTATGGTGCTTTACCTCTTCTTTTCATCTGCCCTCTTTTTCTTCTTTTCTTTGTTTTTGTGTTTCATTTTTTCTGATATTTTATCAAGCAATGTTATGTATAATGAATAAAGCTTTAAACTAAGAACTTCAACCAAAATAGTGCTTGAGCATCTTGCCATTGACAGGACCTCCAAATAGCTCTGTTCCATCTAGTTCTTGTAGGAAGAATGCATTGTTACATCTTACTGTATGGATGATGTATGGACCATTCCATAGATTTTCAAATTTTCCATGCTTGCCTTTGTCCTCTCTTCTTGAATCCCACTTTAGCACTTTGTCTCCAATCTGGAAATCATTGGGTTTAGTCCTTCTGTCAAAGATCTTCTTGATGTTCTCCTGCACTGCTTGTGTTCTGTTGTAAACTTCTTCCCTTGATTGCTACAATTGAATGGTTTGGTTCAACCACCTTTGTATATCATCCTCCTCTGATTGAATCTCTTGAAGGAGCTTCATCATTGGAACTCCCAAGGATGTTGGAAAACATGCATCCATGCCATACACTAGTTGATAGGGAGACATGTTAATTTATTTTTTACTTGTTAATTTTTCAGCCCATAGTGCATGCACTAATTTTCTATGCCATGAATTTTTGTTCTCTTCCAACAATTTCTTAATGATGTTCACTAAAATTTTGCTAGAGGACTCAGCCAACCCATTACCTTGAGGGTAATAAGCTGTAGAATGCCCTAATGTAATGAGATACTTGTAGCAAAATTCCACCATTCTCTTGGACTTAAATGCAGCAGCATTATCGGTGATGATTTTTCCTGGACAGCCAAATCTGGACAGGATATTGGTTTCAAGGAATTTGATGACTACTGAGTTAGTGGCATTCCTTGAAGGTATGTCTTCTATCCATTTGGTGAAATAGTCAGTTGCAGTGAGGATCCATTTGTGTTGGGAAGATGAAGCAGGATGGATTTCTCCAATGAAATCTAAACCCCATTATTGAAAAGGAGTTTCAACACTAGTAGGATGCAAAGGCAAAGGCAGTAGTTTTCTCTTTCCATCAAAGATTTGGCATTTATGGCAAGTCATTACTAGCTTGTGGATATCAGGGAAAAGAGTGGGCCAATAGATACCAGCTCTAAGGATTTTGTTGGCAGTGTTTTTCCAATAGAGATGACCTCCACATTCTCCTTCATGAAACTCACGCATGAATCTATCTGCATCATCTTCAAGCAAACATTTAAGCAAGATAGCAAATTTTTTTTTCCAATACAAAGCTTTATCTAGAATGCAAAAATTTACAACCTTTAGTTTCAAGAATCTAGCTTTTGTTTTGGACAAAGCAGGAGGAGCATTTAGATTAAAAAGCACATATAATATGTCAGCATACCAGAGTGAGTTCATAAATTCTTCTTCAATGGGTGGAGTCGCCAGTTCTTCTTGTTCATCCAAGGAATGTATCATGTTTATGTCTAGTGCTTGAAAGTTTGCTTCAGCCATGAGTTTGGCAAGCCCTTGTCCTTTGATCAATTTAGTGGGCCTGATTTCTAGATGACATCAATCCACTTACCCCTTTTACCATCAGGATCCTGATTTAGTATGTCTTCAACAACTGTGTGTGGAGCAAAAGCAATGACATGTGAATGCAAGATGTAAACTCTGAAATCTTTTGATTCTTTGATTAAGGCAAAGGCTTGTTTCTCCATGATGTTATATTTCAGAGGTGCATATCTTAGTGCCTTGCTGAAGAAAGTTATGGGCTATTCTTGTCCCATCATGTTATTTTGTAGCAATACTGCAACAATTGTGTGTTCTGATGCAAATGAGAAGATGAATAAATCCTTGGTAAAGTCAGGGCTGATTAGAATTGGTGTTTGGGTAAGCGTTTGTTTTACCAGTTCAAAGGATTGTTTGGCTTCTGTGGTCCACTTGACTCCTATTTCTCTTTTTAGCATGTTTGTAATGTCTTAGGAGTTCTGCAAGGTTTGGTATGAACCTTCTTAGGAAGTTGATCTTTCCAATGAAATATTGTAGCTCTTTAATGTTCCTAGGGTGGCTGATCTGCAATATACCCTCAATCCTTTTTGGGTCTATCTTAATCCCTTCTTCAGATATGATGTGGCCTAAGAGTTTTCCTTCTTGAAGACCAAACAGAGTTTTCTTAGGATTTAAATATATACCATACTTTCTACACTTTTCAAAGACCTTTCTTAGGTGAACTAGGCGTTCTTCATCAGTTTTAGAGTAGACAGTGATGTCATCAAGGTATATCACAATGAAGTAACCTATGTCTTCGAAAAAATAAATGTCCATGTCTCTTTGAAAAGTAGCCCCCACATTCATTAACCCAAAATACATTTTGACATACATGAAGGTGCCCCAAGGTGTAGTGAAAGCGGTTTTTTGCTGATCTTCTGGGTGTACTAGCACCCGATTATACCCTGAAAAACCATCAAGCAATGATATTCTCTTAGAGCCTACTAGCCTTTGCAGAGTATGATCCATCTTAGGTAAATGTTGTTGTCTTTTAGGGAGGCTTTGTTTAAATTTCTAAAGTCTATGCATAGCCTAATCTCCCTTGTTTTCTTTCTCACTAACACAAGGTTTGAGACTCATTCTGAGTATCTGAGTGGGAATATGATTCCAGCATCATACATTTTCTTTATTTCCTTCTCAATTAGAGGAATTAGGACATGGTTTATCCTTCTCAATTTCCGATTGAATGGTTTTTGGTTTTCCTTGAGAGGAATCTTATGCTGAATGATGTTTGTATCATAGGACTTCAAGTCCTCATAACCTTCTAAGGGGATAAGACTTTTTGGCAATAGATTATCTTTGCATTGCAATACCTCAAGGTCTTTTTGATCTGAATCCCTACAAAATTCTTCCTCATGAAGGTGTTCTAGCAGATTTATACCAGCAGTAGGAAATGGCTCTGTTTTGTGTGTTTGTTCTTCATTAGGACAATCTTCTTCATGATATAAGCTTGGTTTTGACATTTCAAAATCATTATTGGATTGTAGGAAGTATTCAATATGTTTTTCCCCTTCAAACACTTGCCAATGATCTATGTTATCAGGTACTATAGGTCTGATTTTGTCTTTTACCATGTATTTTTCATTTGCATGAGGTAATAATTGGCAAGTGCTGGCAGCAAAGGCTAGTTCATTGGCAAGGCTGTTTTGAGCTCTTGGGATAAAGGTACGTTCATATTTTTCAAATTTATTCAGGATATCTAAGGCAAAATTCCTATATTCTCTTAGCCTAGTATGCTTGGCTGAATATTATCCTTTGATTTGCCTAATGATTAGCTCGAAATCTCCTTGAACATAAATCTTCTTAGCTCCTATGTTTTTCAACCATTGTAGATGTTAAAATTGACAACTAGGTCCAACCCATGCTGTGATGCTCAGATGAAGATACCAATATTTGTATTGGGTTCCTCTTTCAGAGAGGTGTAAGATCGATCTAAAATTGATCTTAATTTGATGAGCAAAACATTTATTTTGAATTTATTTTTAATAATTTCAAATATGTGCAGGTCGGCCTTAAGGTTTTACACCCCCAGCAGATGTGTCACACACCTCAGTGATTGATATAAATAGAGTCAACGTTGGAGGACTTTTTCACTCATCTCATCCTCACACATCATCTCCTCCTTTGATTTAGTACGAGCTCCTTGGAAGCAGTTTCGGTTCACATGTGGGAAGAAGGACGAATTTATTGTAGCTAGGGTTTGGACGAATTTACTGCAGCTAGGGTTTCCATGCAAGTTTGACCAGCGTTGACTTTGGTCAACGCATGGTCCAAATAGGCTGAAAATTGGTGGAGACTTCGATTTTGGAAGGCCATACATATTGGCACAAGAACCGAGGTCAAAAGGTTGATCGAAGACCGAGCTGAGTTGACTTTCTTGCTGCTGTCCTGCGTTGACTTTTCTGGACTGCGTTGACTTTTCTGGGGTTGACTTTGAGTTGACTGTGTGGTTGTTTTGAGGGTTGTTGTGACACATGCTGGGTTGGCTGACCAAGGAGACTTTGCTGGTTGAAGCATCCTGTTGACCACCGTAACGCACCACCACATTTTTCTGTTTCTGGTTTGTCTTCTATAGATCCACTGGTATGTTCTATCAACATTTTACTTGATTGTTTATGTGATTGCTTTGGTAAAAAGTAAAGTTGCATCAAGCATAGAACATCTACATAAATTTACATGGTATCAGAGGTGAGGTGAAGACAAGCCCTATTTGTTGCAATCACCGAAGAGGAAAATGGGTTCCACAAACTATGGCTTCAAGGAGGATGACAAATTGACTGGGAAGGATGACTTCCATGCTTGGAAGATGATATTGGATCTCAAATTGGAAGACCAAGATGTCATGGACTATGTGCAAGGTAAAATCCAAGAACCTCCATCCATTGCTATTGCTGCTGTCAAAACAAAGTACAAGAAGGAGGAGATCAAAGCAAAGCTGATGATCAGGGAATCCATTAATAAAAGTCTGGTGGCCTACATCTCTGAGTTGGGCACATCCAAAGAGATGTATGATAAGTTGGTCCTCATGTTCAAGGCCAACAATGCAAATCAAGTACTATTCTTCAAGAATCAATTGAAGAATTTGAAGAAAGGCAGGGATGAGTCTGTTCAATCATACTTTCTGAAGCTGACCGAGATCAGGAACAATCTGCTGGCTATTGGGGAGACAATAGCTGATCGAGAGATGGTACTCACCGCACTTGGAGGGCTCTCATCCGAATGGCATGTGTTCAACACTACCATTCTAAATAATAATGTGATACCTGACTTTGACGAAGTACTGTCAAGATGTGTTCAAGAAGAATCAAGAATGAAGGAGTATGGAAATGAAGGAAATGCTGCATACACTGCTCATTCTAGAAAGAACTCTGGTGGCCCAAAGAACAAAGGAAAAGCAGGGGCTCAAGGAAAGAAGGGCAAGTGCTTCACTTGTCATAGGCCTGGTCACTATGCTAGAGAATGTCCTTTCAAGAAGGATTCTCTCAATGGTGATGACAACAACAACAACAACCGGAGGGATGGCAATCAAAGGAACAACAGGTTCCAGGGAAAGAGGAAGGCTCCCTTCGGCGAAAATGATCAACCTTTCAAAAGGTCAAGAAATTCCAGGTATGAGGAATCAAATGTTGTTGATAAAAGAAATGAATTCATTCTTGTATCTGCCCTCTCTGCTGCATCTCCACCCGACACTATGGATGTCTGGTTGATAGATAGTGGTGCTTCAAGGCACATCACTGGGTTCAAAGAAGCACTTTCTGATATGGTTGAGAAGGATACTAATCTGGAAATTATCCTTGGAGATAATGCCACATATCCCGTGAAAGGGACAGGGACTGTGACCCTCCACTTGTCTCAAGGTCAAGTCCTCCACTTACAGGATGTACTCTATGTACCTAATTTGAAGAAGAACCTCGTGTCTATATCAACCATGGAAGACAAAGGTTTCAATGTGGCATTCACTGATGGAAAGGTGCGCATGTGGAAGAAGAGCTTTAAGGAAGCTATCACGTTTGGGTCTAGAATTGATACACTCTACCAGGTTGGAGGAAGTCCACTGGGAGCAATGACATGAGATGCTATCCGACAGACCGATAATGGCACTGAATATGAGACGAACGAGTTCAAGAACTTTTGCAGAGGAGATAGAATCAAGAGGGAGACCACGATGTTTGTGGGCTACATCGAAACTTCGAAGGCCTATAGATTCTATGTTCCTGGTCAAAGAGAAGTGGAGATATGCCATGATGTCACCTTTGATGAAGATGCTTCCCTGAGGAAAGTAGTCAATATTATGAGATCTGAGGAAGATCATGAAGCAAGGCCTGGAAATCAAGAGGAACCGAAGGATGAGACGATGTCTAATGTTGAAGGACCAATGGACACGATTGATCCACCTCCTTCACTGGGAGAGAGACCATCATGGCTCAGGGACACTCTCGAGGATGCTGAGGGGCATATGGCCCCAAGGGGGACATTTCGTGAAAGCAAGAAGCCGAGTAGATACCAAGGGTATCTAGTAGCCATGAGTACTATTGTACAATCCGAGCCTAGATCTTTTGAGGAAGTCATAAAGCATCAAGTCTGGAAGGATGCTATAAACGAAGAGTATGAGTCCATAGTGAAGAATGATGTCTGGGATGTGGTTCCTAGACCGGAGGACAAAGCAGTTGTCACCTCGAAATGGCTCTACAAGATCAAGCATGGGTTTGATGAAAGTGCTGAAAAATTCAAGGCAAGATTCGTTGGTCGTAGCTTCTCTCAAAAAGAAGGCATAGACTATGATGACATATTTGCACCTGTGACCACCATCCAATCTATCATAGCCCTTGCTGCTACGCAAGGATGGAGTCTTCATCAGATGGATGTGAAGACCGCACTTCTACATGGTGCGATAAAGGAAGAGGTGTATGTGGAGCAACCTCTGGGGTTCGAAGTCCAGGATCAGGACACCCATGTCTGCAGGTTGAAGAAAGCCCTTTATGGGTTGAAGGAAGCACCCAGAGCTTGGTACGAGAGGATAGATAGCTACCTGATGACGCTGGGCTTCACTCGTAGTAATGTTGATCCGAACCTTTACTTCAAGGTTCATAGAGAGAAGCCTCTCATTCTGGTGTTGTATGTGGACGACCTCTTCCTGATAGGTGCTGACCCTGTCATTCATCAGTGCAAGAGGGAGCTCGCTGCTGAGTTTGAGATGAAAGACCTAGGACTGATGCACTACTTCCTAGGCCTGGAGGTCTAGCAGAGACCTGGCGAGATTTTCCTTTCTCAAGGAAAATACATTGTGAAGCTTCTGGAAAGATTTAGTATGGTGGACTGCAAGTCCGTGTCGACACCGATGGAGCTCAACTTCAAGAATTTGAGTGGCAGCGCTGCTGGGGCCGTATTGACAAATCCTACTGAGTATCGTCAACTCGTAGGGGCCCTGATGTTCTTAGTGAACACTCATCCAGACGTATGTTTTGCAGTGAACACTTTGACTCAACACATGGTTGATCATAACATTCACTAGGTTGGTGCCAAGAAACTCTTGAGATATCTCTGGGGCACGATAGACCTTGGGCTAAGATACACTGCCAGGAGCATGACACTCCTTGGTTATACTGATGTCGATTGGGCTGGCAGTGTAGTGGATTGCAAGAGCACATCTGGATGCTACTTCACATGTAGATTTGCTTCGGGCAGGAAACTGAAGTCAGTAGCCTTGAGTACTGCTGAGGTCGAATACATTGTAACATGTATGGCCTGTTGTGAAGTCACTTGGTTGCGAAAGCTCTTCAGTGAGTTGTTCGAGCATGTGCTAGATGTCACCGTTATCCTTTGTGATAACTAGAGGGGGATTCGTTTGTCATAGAATCTCGTGTTCTGCGATCGATCCAAGCATATTGATGGCTGGTACCACTTTATCCGGGATATGGTACAGCGAGGCGCCGTAAGGCTCGATCATAGGAACTGATGAGCAGGTCGCGAATATTCTCACTATGCCCTTGGGGAAGGTCATGTTCCTAACCTTCAGTGAGAATCTTGGAATCGTGGAATGACCCTATTCTGAGGGTCCTTTTGGACGATGAGCTCTGGGAGCTCTGGGGGGCTTTAGGGATAGCTTCTCGGAGCTATAAGCAACCACAGGGCTAGGCTTGCCGAATCTTGTTAGTGTGCTTGGGCCCAACCGTGATGATTGAGTTGGTTCACCTCTCATGATTTGTGCCCCGTATGCATCCTATCCATTTGAGTTCCGGACTCATGGGAAGTACGTCTCATTTGGCCAATGAGGTGGGAAAAGCTAGAGACTAGTAGCAAAGACTGATGGACGCATCAGAGATTGTCGTACTCTCTATCTAGGATGACACGTGTCCAACCACTTGATCTGGGATCAAGTCTAGTGAGGTTTCAGACCTCCTACTGACTTCGGGTCAGATAAACCAACTTCGGGTTGGTATGTGACTCTGAGTCCATATGAGGTTTCGGACCACCAACTGACTTCAGGTCATTGAGACTAACTTTGGGTTAGTATATATGACTCTCTTGAGTCCAAGCGAGGTTTCGGACCTCCTATTAACTTCGGGTCAGGTAAACCAACTTCGGGTTGGTATGAGACTCTTTGTGAGTCCGATAGAGGTTTCGGACCTCTGGGCTGAATCTGTCAGTCGGGGAATGATGTCTTTGTGACTGACCCACTTTTGTTCTGAAATAAAGATGCTAGCAAAGCAAGTTATGGTGGGATGACGCATGATGTTTGATTGCACAGGTGGATGGAGTTCTCCCTAGTTGAGAGGGTGTGTTAAAATTGGACAACTAGGTCCAAACTCCATGTTGTGATGCTCAGATGAAGATACCAATATTTGTATTGGGTTCCTCTTTCAGAGAGGTGTAAGATCGATCTAAAATTGATCTTAATCTGATGAGCAAAACATTTATTTTGAATTTATTTTTAATAATTTCAAATATGTGCAGGTCGGCGTTAAGGTTTTACACCCCCAGCGGATGTGTCACACACCTCAGTGATTGATATAAATAGAGTCAACGTTGGAGGACTTTTTCACTCATCTCATCCTCACACATAGTCTCCTCCTCTGATTTAGTACAAGGTCCTTGGAAGCAGTTTCGGTTCACATGTGGGAAGAAGGACGAATTTACTGCAGCTAGGGTTTCCACGCAAGTTTGACCAGCGTTGACTTTGGTCAACACATGGTCCAAATAAGCTGAAAATTGGTGGACTTCGATTTTGGAAGGCCATACATATTGGCACAAGAACCAAGGTCAAAAGTTTGATCGAAGATCGAGTTGCGTTAACTTTCTTGCTGTTGTCTTGCGTGGACTTTTCTGGACAACGTTGACTTTTCTGGGGTTGACTTTGGGTTGACCGTGTGGCTGTTTTGAGGATTGTTGTGACACATGTTGGGTTGGCTGACCAAGGAGACTTTGTTGGTTGAAGCATCCTGTTGACTGCCGTAACGCACCTCCACATTTTTCTGTTTCTGGTTTGTCTTCTATAGTTCCATTGGTATGTTCTATCAGCATTTTACTTGATTGTTTATGTGATTGCTGTAGTGAAAAGTAAAGTTGCATCAAGCATAGAACATCTACATAAATTCACAAAGAGACCTAGGAGAAGAGTCAGATTCTCCAACATTGTTCGTATTAATCTTAAATCTAGTTTGTAGAGTGACCTTCATTGAACAGGTTTTCACACTGCTTCAACCAAATTTTCCACAAGAGCCATCAAAGCTCATGTTCCAAAGAGTTTCAAGTTCAGATTCGCCATTAGGTTGTTGTTCATGGCTGCTAGAGTTTTGGCTATCATGTTCTTCATTTCATGTTTGGTTTGACTATGCTGACAGGCCTAACTCTTCCTATTTTTCAATTACTTGTTCATTAATGTCATCTTCATTGTACAAGATAAATGAGTCAAGGTCTGAATGGACATAATAGATAGGGGTGTTGTTTGGCCTATCTTGGCTGCTTACCATGTATTTCATGTGAGATTCTCTGTATAGTCTTCTTGTTTGGTTAAAGACTGGAATTGTAGCATAGGTCATGTCCATTTGGAGGTTTCCTTGGAGTTTTGATCCACTTGATCTAGATAAAAGCATGCCATACTTCGGGGGAATGTCAGCCACTACAATGTCCATGACTACGCTCTTAGCTGGTATTTGTGCTAGATTGACACACAGACCTTTGATCAGGCCCAAAAATTTAACCCTACTTGAGCCAAAAGAGTGCAAGTCTTTGTATGGTTTGGTTATTTCGAGGCCTAATCTCTCCATCAATACCTTTGGCATGAGGTTCTGTGAGGCACTGACGTCTAGCATAACATTGTGTAGGATATTGTCATGAATGTTCAAACTAACATAGAATGGAGGCACAACTCCCTCTTGAAACTTTCCATATACTTGTGGTCCAAACAAAAATTCTGGCTTGTCATCAGACAGATTCAGAGTGTCGGTGTCATTTCCTATGTTTAAAGCTTTCAAAAATTGAACTCTATATACATCTTGAGTCACTAGTTCAGTAAGGGGTATGGCTATTTTGATCTTGGAAATTTCACCCTTAATACTGAATGGTGTTTGTGTTCTTGTCATATTTACATCAGTTTTATCATACATGGTTTTTTCAACAACTTTGGTTTGCTTATTTTTGTTTGGGATCTCAGTTAAAGTAGTTTTTTCAAGGCCACCAGTTGATGTACTAGGGCAGCTTTGGTTACCATCATGTTGGCTGAGTTTGTTCTTGTTTTGATCAATATTTTTAGCCATTATGTTGGTGCTTTCTGATATCTTTTTAGGAGTTTTTTCAATGCTCTTTTTAGCAGAAATTTCTAGTTTGTTCCTCCTACGCGTGTCTTGAGTTTTCCTACTTCTAAGGTCATCCTGCCTATGAACCTCCATGATGGCATTTTCAAACCCTAGTTTTTATTCTTCAGAATCCTCATAAGTTCTTTTAGTTTGGTTTGAGGAAAAAAAACCTTGTTCTTCTTCTATGAGAAAAACATCATCCTCATTATTGGAGTCTATTAGATTGACATGGTTTTCTTCTAGCTTCTCAATTTCTCTCTCCTCTTCATCTACATATTTTTCTTGGAAAGGAGATCTGATTTGCTGGTCATTTTCTCTTTGTCTTATTTGAGGAGGGTCTCTTCTGAAGTTTTTATTTCTGTTTCTGTTTTGAGGGTTTGTTTGATTTTCCCTAGGAGGTGCTCTTTCATTCAATTTGATTCTCTCCATCATCCTTTCCATTGTCCTAACTAGACTTTCAATTTTAGCATCAGATGTGGAGGCCATAGTTTCCTCTTTGTATGTAACCTTCTTCTCTGCTCTTAATCTAGCCCTTTTGGAATTTAGCTTGGCTTCTATACTTAATGCTCCCCTTTGCATGTCTTCTAAGGTAAGGGGATCTCTTTCTCTTAATTGATAAGACATTTTTAGATCAAATCCATCCGAAAATTTACTAAGTCTAGGCCTTGTGGGGGATTCATGTGGGGAGGGAGTGCATTATATACACTATTGAACCTAGTGCAGTAGTATTGGACACTTTCACCAAAATTCATCTTAAGTTTATCATAATTTGATAGGATTTGAAGAGGATTTTTCTTAGTCTCCCACTTGTTTATGAATGTTTAATAAAGGGAAGGGAGGTCATTAATGCTATTAGGAGTTAAGTTTTTGAACCATTTCTTTGCTTCTCCTCCTAAAATTTGGGAAAAAATTCTCATTTTTATGGTCTCCTCTTCTATTTATTGGTAGTAAAATGCATCATTCATCTTGTCTACAAGCTGTTGGGCAGTGGTACAATCAGCTCCAGTAAAGTGAGGGATTTTAGATTGGTAATCTTGAGGCATAGGCAATAAATGTTGTGGTAGTACTAGGGGGGCATACCATGCTTCCATGATAGGAGTTAATGGAATCTAAAGAGGATTTACAAGAGGGGGATTTATGAGTGGGGTGGATGATGAAATGGAGTGGTTTTGATAGTGGATGTATGAGTGGGGGTAGCAGATGTACTTGGACCAGCTAGCTGGGATTTAAAAGATTTGGATCGAAAGGAGTCAAAGTGTTAGAGAAGTTGGAAATCAGGAGGAGTGGAAGGAGAGGCTTCTCTACTAGGACTCTGCTGTAAGTTTGTAGGCTCAAGGTCTGTCTGGTCTATCCAACTTTGAGACTTAGTTCTGAACATATTTCTTCTATGGTGTAATTTAAATTGGGTATCTTGCAAGGATGTAAGGTTTTTAGGGACAAAACTTACTTTATGAATTGGTCTAACAATAGTTGAGTTTTCAATCTTAGAGGTTTTTTTTAGGATTCTTTCTGGGTCATAAACTATAGTAGGAGGGTTTGGGTCAGGGTGCGATCTGGTGCTGACCCTTTGTGAAGCCAAATTTTAGACCCAAAACACAGAGAGGCTGAAAATTTATGAGAGTTTTTTAAAACAAAACTATCTGTAAGGGTACTAAGTTCACACAGTATGTAATTGGGCTTTACACTGTTATGACTGATTGATACATTCCTAGGGGAGTCTTTGAGAAATAGTGGGGTCAATAGGGCTACTGAAGACCAGTGGAGTCACCAAGTGGATGATGCTTACTGTTTTGACGATGTACTTGTTGTCCACCATCAACAACTAAATACCAATCTAAAGTTGTTTTTGGGTCTTCTGAGTTCTTTATGTAACAGTAAGATTTTTAATGATTGTTCAATCTAAAGTTGTTTTTGGGTCTTCTGAGTTCTTTATGTAACAGTAAGATTTTTAATGATTGTTCCCTAGCATGTTTACCATGATGCTAGTATGGAAAATAAACCAGATATCATTCTTGGCTAACACTTGATTTATCTAAGTTTGACAAGGGATTTTTGAGTTTTGAAGGAATATTTAAGCTGTTACTTAGAATCCCCAGCGGAGTCACCATTATGTTAGGTCCCCGTAATTTTTCAGATTGGAAAGACAAAATGTACAAGGGTGACATCAAATCAATTTTGGATTCCTAGGACCTAGCCTTCCTAGACTCAGAGAGGGCTCTCTCTACATTTGTGTAAAAGGTGTAACTTGTTTGTTTTAGGATGCTGATTTTAGGCTAGTTAAATTGATAGGGCTTGTTTGTTTTGTTTTGTTTGGTTGGGTTGGTTGTCAAGAAGAACAGATAGAGTAAGAGAAACTTAAACCATTGGGCTATGGAGTCTGAAAAAGGTCTTGAAAAGTACAAAAATAGGTCAAGGGTGTTTCATAGGGAAAGTTAACAAAGCCAAATGGATCTAAATAGGTTTAGTGAGTGTGAAATGAACATTAAATTGTGAATGTAGTAGTTTTAAAGGGCAGTTAAGAATCCTTTAACATAAAATATAACAAGAAGAGTCTATAAGAGTACTATGCATCAAGAAACAATAAAATGACAGGGTGCACCATAAAATTTTTGACATAGCTCCATCAAGTAAACTTTAAAACAACTATCCAACAAACCTTAGAGAGCAGGGAACTCCTAACTTCTCTAGCTATCTACCTTCAGAGAAAGAAAACATGTAAGATAACACATAAGTAATGAATAAAGAGCAGAGAACTCCTAAATTCCTTAATCAAACTGGAAGACCTTCAAAGTAACCATTTCAAAATAGACTAAAGGACAGGGCAAAGCATAAAATTCTTTTGCCTAAACCCTAATAAGAAAACTTCAAAGAAAGCCCAGAAAACAATGGTTCAAGTTACACCAAAGGACAGGGCATACCATAAACTTCTTTGACTTGACTCTATTTAATAATTCTTAAGAAAAACAAGCTAAGTGTAATTAAAGAGAAATGAAGAATTCTTTAGTCAGACCTAGCAGAGGAAAACATTTGAGTAATAGAAGCAAATAGACCTATGGTGCCTCTAACAACATATCTTAGCCTAAAATTTATGTTCTAATGCAAGAGAAAATATGGAACAATATGAGAACATAAGGAAACAATAACTAGATTAGAGCAACATCACCATTAACCACATTCATGAATCCTATGAAGGTGCTTGCTCCATTGATGATTAGTCCAAAAACAATCACACAACTCCAAATCCAATTGCTTCACAACTCCAAGTCTATGTATTCATCTCAATAAACAACCAACAATAAACATGAAGCCTCCATGCAGTATTTAACTTGGAAAGGAGGATAAAAACCATAGCTATGGTTCCAAAATGTCATTAATTACACATTTAAGTCATTTTTGTCCTATGAGACCATGCAAGGCCCAAGGCACAAATATCCCAAACTCATAAATGAAAAAATAAATTCTAAGCTAACCTCTAAGATAATTTGGGAATCATTTGACCTTTAAGGCCTCTCAATAACTTTTAAAATATCTCCAAGTGTCTTTTGTTGACTTTCTAGCATGGTTCAATGGTGCAACGCCAAATCTGGAAAAATTGCCTCTTTTGCAACTAACACTTGGAGGCCTTCCCGGTGTCCAAATGAGCTCCATGATAGCTCATTGGAAAGCCCGTCCTATCTAGTTTCCAAATATGCCCTTATTTTCTAGATTTTTTTTTTTCCATTTTCTACTAAAAAATATATTCTCCCAAGATTGATCAAGGCGCAGTGCCAGTGCTGAAAAGAGGGCAGAAAGGTGATTGTTAGGTGGTTTTTGGCACTTTTGAAGGACCAGTTCTGCTCCAAATGACTTGAAACGTTTTGAGGGTAATTTCCTTGGCTTAAGGATCATGAAACTGTAAATTTTTCCTCAATTGGGTACCCCAAAAAAGAGCGCAACGCCAATGGCACTGCGCGCTTGGTCGTTTTTCTACTAGCCAACTGTAAAAAATTGAAAATTTTCAAAAATGTGCCAAAATTGGGATTTATCTTGCTGATCATGTTTGGGATTCTTGGAGGGATGCATCAACAAGAATTTCAAGTTTTTCTTTCTCCTTTTCTTCTTTTAGGGCTTGAATCTTTGCAAGGGCTCTTTTGAGCTTGACCCTTGCAATTTTGTTCCTCAAGGCATAATGCCTTGCCATCTTCTTCTGCAAGTCAATGTTTCTCTTTGCATTCTCAAGATGAACTTCTAGGTGCACATTGGCTCTCTGTAGCTAGGATTCTCTATCATATCTTATCTCCATGGCAAGAATCTCACTTGGAATGAGTTGCTCTGCCAATGTTGTCTCTTTCTCTCTTTCCCATGTTAGAAAATTAAATATTATAGAGCAATGAAAAACATAAAATATGCAGAAAATACAAGAACACAAAACACATAAAACCATAGAGACACAGATATACGTGGTTCACCCAGTTTGGGCTACGTCCACCCTGAACAACCAGTCCTTCCTTTCTATTATCCAGCAAAAAATGAAGAGACACAACCTATAGCAAATTAGTTGTAATATCCTCTGTTCTCTCTCACAGTCTCCCTATCTGTTTCTCACTCTGAGAATACACATGCAATACACAACCGCAATGCAATACCCTCATAAAAATGAGGGGTTGCCTTCTAGGGAAAAAAACCCTAAACTAAACATAACTTCTACCGTCAGATCATTTGCCTAATGAATGGCCCAGATTGACTAGAAATTACTATACTTTTATAAGGCAATTTTACATATGTTTTTAGCTTCGGGGGCGCTGCCCCTAAAACCCCCCACTAGGGGGGGGCTCCATAAAGTCACAGTCACCCCCCTGGACCCCCCAGGCAACATTTAATTACAGGCGGCATTGCTGCCCCCATTAAGGTATAGGGGTCCAACGCTATGATACAAAATAGACAAGATAATCAGGATCCACACCCAACATCCTAGGCTAAGGCCTTTTTCAACCCAATTGCCCTTGGCCTCTTCCTAGGAAGTTGTTATTCCTAATCCTCAATGTCATAAAAAGTTCCCAAGGTTTCATATAGCCTAGCGTTGGATTTTCCAGACCCTTTCCTAGCTCTAATAACTCCGACCTCACAGATGGCCTTCTCTATCTCTAATTGTTGGTTTTCTACCTCAAGGAAGTTTATTACATTCTTATCCCTACCAAGATTGGCTTGTAGATCCCTAATCTAGGCATCCTTGCTTTTGAGAAACATGTTTGTGATCCTCTCCTCATTCTCATCATCACTGTCAAGGTGAATAAGTTGAAACTCTTGTTCAGTTTCATGTTGATCTCCCTCCTCTTCAACAATGACCTTTTCCTTACCTTTTTCAAGTTGTTTTGTTGATGATGAAGGTAGGGTAGCTTCCATAATCTGTGGAGAAAAAACCTGCCTATGACCTCTTTGGTAGGTAAAAGGAAAATGCTCAATGTTACTATCGCAATGTCATTTGTCTCACTGCCATCTGCCTCACTTCTTTCTGCCTCATGCCTAGATGTTTTGGTATCATGAGATGAGGGTGAAGGATTGTGGAAAGGTGATGAAAGAGGATCATCCTGGGGTGAAGGAATGTGAGTGGATGGAGAGGTATGATCAACAGGAGGTGATGGAGGAGTGGATTCTAGAGGACGAGATGATGAGGGGGCATCTTGCTGATGATGGGCTTGTGGAGAAGTGAACACCTCATTGGCAATGAAGGTATCCCATGGAATGTATTTCTGCTATAGTTGGTGCATAACAACCATCTTGATAAGAGAATGGTGAAAAAGGCTTTGTATATGTTGAGGATAGTCTCTCTTTTTCACTATGTAGGAAATTTTATCAATGCTTCGATAGAGATAATATGGTATATGCGACATCCTCACTCTAGTCAAATGCATAAGCAACCTGATGTGGTAGGAGTAAAGACGGGAGAACCTTCCCTCACATGTGAAATACTTCATGTTAATTCTCATCATAGGTGCATATCTATCAAGTAGGTGATAGAAAGGAAAGATCGATTTGTTGTGGTGTTTATATCTGGGATTAAGGTATGGCTCAAAGTAACTCATGTCAAGATTGGCCTTCTTGAACCATTTCTCCCCTACACTAAGTATGTCTGTGGCATTGGAAATAGCATCTGTAGATAACTCAAAGGTGACCCCTACAAGGTTAAATTGTTTTTCATACAAGTTAATGATAAAGATTCTAGTTATTTCAGGGTAGTTTTGCACCTGTTGCACCTTTCAAAAAAGTCAAAGCATCCTACATGCTTTAGACAAGAAACAGTAAGGGGGGATGACATGAAATCTCTTGTATTGAGGGGTTCAAATCTATTGAGCTTTCCTCCTTTGTGATCATGCCTCCTTGGAATTTGGGCCTCCAGATCACTGTCACTATCCTGTGACATTATAAACTCTACCTTTATAAAACCCTGGAGTGTAAATAGAAATGGAATGAAGAGATGGTAATGTGATGGCAATTTTTGGAAAATGAGGGAATGAGTGAGTGAGGGTATAAGTGTATGAGAATGAGTAGGAGGCTAAACAACTCAATGGTAACCATCCAATTGTAAAATTTCCCTTTGTATCACTGACACTCTGCCTAGGAAGATGGAGCAATGGAAAAAAGTGTTTTCAAGGTTGAAATTTAGGGTTTCTCTTAGGGTTTGATTTCATTCATTAAGAAAACACCAAAATTGCTTGAAGAAAGGTGTATGGCATGTACTTACCCTTAAGAATGCTAGGAGGAACTTTGGCAGATATTTGTAGGTGTTTTGGAGTGATTTGAGTGTTTAAATCACTTTGAGGACCCTCCTGGCCAAGGGTGTAGCGCCAATGATGAGGGTGTAGCGCCTATCCTGAGGGAGCAGCACTAAGAGAAAATCTGTTGTGGGTGTCAGGAAAGAGTGCAATGCTCTTCCAAGTGCGCAACGCTCACTTCCATGCATGCAACGCCAATGTGAAATGTGTGGGGGAAATTTTCCAAGGGCATAGTGCCTGATCCTAGGCGCACAATGCCAGTCTGAGCGTGCAGTGCCAAGACACTTTGCCCAAATTTGGCTTGAAAACTCACAAGTTATTTCCCTTCTGAATGCTCTTTCTCTTTTGAAATGCAACAATGAATATTTTGAAGTGTATAATGAGCTTTTGTAGGCACGTGGCATTTGATTTATCTTTATAAACTCACTTTCTAATGTTTTAAAGTCATTTTTCCTTTCTCACTGATATTATTTACACTTTTGATTGCAGGTTTTCTTAATTCATAAAGTTTACTCTTCTTGGATCCTTTTGACTTGGCATGTGCATTTCAACACTTTTTGGATTCAACCATACAGTAGCATCTTCAAAATCCTCTTTTTCTTCGACCTTGGATCTCAACTCATTTTTTGTTCATTTGGGCATGCAAGATCATTTTTGACAAGTTTTGGATCTAATCACTGTTAGGTCCCTATATTACTAGTATAGTACCTTATTGTTGTTAGTGTAACCCCTTTATTGTTATTATTGTACCCTTGTAACCCCCATTTTGTTATTATTGTGCCCTTAAATTATTATTGTTAGGTCGACTAGGATTACATTGTGGCCCACTAGGATTACATTATGGCCCCATGGACTCCTATATATAGAAAGGAGGTTTTGTAAATTAGATCATCCAAGAATTGTGCATTTATGTAATGTATTGGAGGTTGCCCCCTCGAAGTGGCTTATTTCTAAGGCGTTTATATCTCTTTTCTTCTATTTTTGAAGCTGGTTACACAACATTTGGTATCAGAGCTTTGGGATTCTAGGGTTTCGCTGCTCCAAACAGGTCATCGTGAAATTTTCGCTATAACTTTTTTTCTACGAAGCTTCAGAAGCTGAAATTTCTAGGGTGCGAAGCTGAAATCTTGAGGAAGGTTGTCTAAAAATTTCAGATCTTGGTTCGCAATATTTGAGGAGATATCATCTGTGGAAGTTAGGTATTGTTTCAGGCTCATAAACAGGTCATCGTGGAAATTGCGCTATAAATTTTTTTGTACGAAGTTTCAAAGTCTGAAATTCATATGGTGCGAAGCTGAAATCCTGAGGAAATTCTTCAAAAAATTTCAGAGCTTGGTTCGCAATATTTTTGGAGATATGATCTGTGGAAGGTAGTGCTTTTTCAGGCTCCTGAATTGCATCTCAAAGAGGTGATCGTGGGAAAAATTCAATAACTCTCTCTCTGGGAATTGGATTGAAGTGCTGTAAAAAGTGGTCGCAAGTACACAGACTGAAGTTTCTGGGCTATCAATTTCAGAGACAAAGGACAAAACAGTGACACGTGGCAAGTCGTACAAGTTCGCTCTACTAAACCAGTCCAGAATTAGGTCATTGTGGGAGATTGGACACAACTTTGTCTTGGAGAATCCAAATCAGGTCGGACCTGTGGCATTTGAAAGAAGCTTCAGAGATCTACTACAGGGCTGAATTTCAGATATCGAAGATTTTCAACTACAGAGATAATTCAATTTCAATATCGAGCTCCTAAAAGCTAGTAAAAGGTGTGTATTTTTTTTCCGAATTGCATAAGTCTTGTTTGAAGAATCAAGTTGAATTGATTCAAAGGGCATCTTGTAGAATAGATATCAATATTGGATTCTAAAATGGCCCCTAAAAATAATTCAACACCCATTAAGCCTTCAGAAGGCTCTACTATGACTCATGAAGATGAAAAATTGCAACATGATCTATCAAAATTACAAGAGCAAGTGCAACAGATTTCACTCTCACAAAGAGCAACAAAAATTGAAATGGAAGTATTGATATGGAGATTGGGTATTTCTATGGCTACAACCATACAAACAAATGTCCCTCAAGCAAGCTAAGAAGGATAATAAATTATCACCAAAGTACTATGGTCCTTACAAGGTGTTGCAAAAAGATTGGTACTATGGCATACAAATTGGAGCTTCCTGCTTCTTCGCGAGTACATCCAGTTTTCCATGTTTCATGCTTAAAGAAGGTTATAGGTGAAAATCTTCCAGTTCAAACAATATTGCCAGAACTTGATGAGGAAGGAAAAATCATATTGGAACCGGAAACGGTCACGGAAACAAGAACTCGACAACTACGGAATCGATCAATTTCAGAGTATCTCATCAAGTGGAAGAACTTACCCACTGAAGATTCTACATGGGAGGATGAGAATTTTATACAGAAGCACCAGGAGCTACTCAAGCGTTGAGGACAACACTTTTTTGAAGGAGAGGGGCATGTTAGGTCCCTATATCACTAGTATAGTCCCTTATTATTGTTAGTGTAACCCCCTTATTGTTATTATTGTACCCTTGTAACCCCATTTTGTTATTATTGTGCCCTTAAATTATTATTGTTAGGTCGGCTAGGATTACATTAGCCCAGGATTTGTTATGTTATCGAATATTTCTTCTCCGAAAGGAGGTTTTGTAAATTGAATCATCCAAGAATTGTTCATTAATGTAATGTATTGGAGGTTGCCCCCTCGAAGTGGCTCATTTCTAAGGCGTGAATATCTCTTTTCTTCTCTCTTTGGAGCTGGTTACACAACAATCACACAGTCTCATATTCAAGATCCTCTTTTGCTTCCACCATGGAGTTCAACTCATCTTTCACCTTCTCTGGCCACTTTCTCAAAACCCTAGGTGTCTGGGTTGCTTTACAATAATCATTAGTGTTGTCTTCTAAGTTATCTATATCCCTTTCAAGTTCATTCAATTCTATCCAGTTCACCTCACCTTTTCCAAATATCATCAATAGTCTCTGATAGACTTTCTTTATGTTTGGCTTTATGTGCCTCCTCCATGTAATTTCTGCAAGTGATCACTATTTTGGCACTCAACTGGCCATCAAGCCCAAAAAACCCTAGTTCTCTTCAAGAACAAATTGTTTCCTTTTCCTTGGCTGTAAATTGTCTTCATTTAGGAGTAGAAAACCTACCTCATCAATACTTTCTTCTGATAGACCTTTCAACACTCCTGTAGAAGTGCCAAAGTTTGTGCATTTTCCTCATGTGCAAACTCTGAACTGAAGGGATAGTATTCTTTGGAAATCTTTTAGGTCCTTCTTGAATAACCATCTCTTCACATTCTATTACATCTGAGCTAGATTCCAGCAAAGGAAAAGCAGTGCCTGAAACATCCAATGATGACCTTACAACATCTGTAACCCTAATGACCTAGTGGGAGGGTCCTTTGACCTGATTTTGACTGGGATTTGACTTGGAGGTTTTCAAGTGAAAAAAAAGTATTTTCAAATGTGATGTATTGAATATCCAAAATCCAATGTACTTGATTTTTCTAAAGAGCCTACAGAGATAGTTTTGAGACCATCAATGCTTGAGGAACTTGGGAAACATGGTAATGAGTAGGCTATAGGAAACCCTAGAGGGAAAGTGGAGTTTATGGATAGGGGAAAAATAGGCTAATGAGGTTATAGGTAGGGAAGGAGGGTAAAATGAGAGGTATAAGCTTATGAGGAGTTTGTAGGAGCAAGAGGGTGACCATGAAATGGGAAACCAATAGAATAGTGAAAAAGTTTCTATAAGGATAATGAAGGCAATGAGATTTCTGAAACTCAAAATATTCAAGGAAGGTTGTTTTCAGAAATCTAGAAACACCCTTTAGTCATCCAAAGATAGTGAAAAATACTGATGAATAACAGGATCTAAGCATCATCCCAACATTGTACAAAAAAAGAAGTAGAGATATATGGGTAGACAAAGATGTCAAACCATATTCTCCCAATAGTAGCCAACGCATCAATGCTCCCTACTGCCACACCACACCATCAAGATACCAAGTATGGTGTCCATAATATCCAAGTAAGAGCCATAGGAGGAGTGCCTCTTGTTGCCATCCTCCAACACTATCATGAAAATTAGGGGAGTATGTAGGACCAAAGTCCCCCAATAAAAGCCACAACAACAATATCTCTTGTTGCCTCTTCAAAAACAAAAACAACAACATATGGAATGTCATATCAGCCCCATACAAACAAACTCCATTATCACACATCATGAGAGTATTATGCCATATTAAAAATAATACAAAACATATAAACATGGGAGATGTCATGTGATGGCCAAAATCTCTCAACCAAAATGAACATGCCTTATTTTGCTTCATGTTATCATGGATACATAATGCATGAGTCAAAGAAATATGAGCTACCTTCAAAATGCTCCAAGAATAATGGGGACCTTTCATTATTAATTTTACTAAGTGACATTGTTGTAGATCTGCATGGTGGTAAATATGCTGTCTCATGGCAAGGCACAATGTTGAACTCATAGCCAGTGTAATGTTCCCAATTTTAGCTTCAAGCTAAAATGGAACATTATAGTGGCATATTTCATTTTTGCTTAATAAAATGGGTAAGGAGACCCCTTAACCCCTTTGATGGAAAATAACACTCCTTGTGTGAAAGGAGAAATAATAAAGTAGCTGAAATAAACACCCCATGGTGTGAACATGATAAGGATCACCTTGAGTTTGCCATCTTTGACCAAGTCAATAGCGCTGCCTTAGAGGGGTGGCTTGCTGGAGAAGATAACACAGCTTTTGGAGGGAAAGCATTCAAAAGTGAATGGAAACCCTAATTTTGGGGCCTATGGTGAAAGTGAGTTCATTTTATTTATAAGAACAAAGGAGTAGCTCATTTGGATTATTCTTTGATTCAAAAATTTCGTAGCGAGGTCAAGGACTTGCACATCTAGGTTGTTTAGCAGGATTGCAGTGCTCTTGAGCACTGGGGGTGCTCCCAGAAGGGGATCCCCCATCTCTTCCTCATGGGAGGAGAGGATTTGAGTTGAATTTCCTCATTCCGGCATTTGGCCAAGCTCACTCCTTCAGTTGCAGTGTTTTCCTGTAGCAGGTTGGTGCTGTGTAGCTGGGGTAGCAGCAAAGGAACTCATAGAGTTCTTCCCTACTTGCATTTTCAGAGGAGGATGGATTTCTTCTTTGGAGGAGCTGTAGAGAGAGCTCTTGGACTTAATTTCAGATCTATGGAATCAGGCCACTCATTCACCATCTCCCACTACGCAGTCACTTGGAGAAACTGCGTTATTCTATGATGGCAATGTTGAGGGAGATTCTTGTACTCATCAGGAGGAGTGCCTTTGAGTGGAATGGGATCAACCCATTTTCCTTTGAAGGAATTATCAGAGGAGGGTATCAGAATTTTAGATCAGCCACAACCTCTTATTCATTTGGTTCTAGCTGCAGTGACAATTTGTTTGTCACTATTGTATTTTATCCGAAATTTCTAGCAATCTCCCTGAGATTGGCTAGAAATCCCATATTGAGCCCGTTTTCCTTTCTTGGGCCATTTTATTTGTATTCCTTCAGCTAAATTATCATTTTTATATATTTGATAGTGGCATATCTCATAGAGACTGCACAACTATGGTTCTCTGGCAGTCTGAGTAGCTGCAGCTACTCTGGCATTATATTATATATTCATTGGAGGTTGGTTCTAAAGCTTGAGGGCCTTTTTCCTCATGATATTTCTATAAAATCATGTTGATATCATAATATAATGTTTTCTTTAATATTTCCCTCTCATGATGTATTCATAATTTCAGAGTCTCATGGTTATGTTCATGTATTGCTGTAAGCTCACTCTTTGAGCATTGTTTCAGAGACCTAGATTGGGGGGATCTGAATAACCCATCTAGAGTCATTTCTTTGAGCTCATTTTCTACAGGGGAGTCATATTAGAGTTGTGCTAGGGCATCCCAGTGCTAGTTTTCCTTTTTTATGGCAGCAGCTTCCTTATACAGCGTCCTCAAGGACCCTGTGGCAGAAATTCCCGAGGTGGAATATTGCATATCCATAGTCAGAGTTTGTGAAGGGCCAACTAGACTTAGGATCTCTCCCTTCTTTGAAGGAGACATATCCTGTAAATTCACCAACAATCAATCTCTGAAATGGACTTGTAGTGTCTCATTGAAGAAGGAAAAATGGAACATCTTAAGATGTTCTCGATGGAGAAGAAAATCCCTTATTTGGTACATTACAGTGGTATCAAAGCATGATCTTGGCTTAGCCTGTGCCCAAGATCTAGAGCTATAAAAAAGAGGAGCTTCTCTTCAACAAGAGGAGATTTACAAAGGAGACAAGGGAAGAGGAAAGAAGGAAGAGGAGGTTTCCCTTCTTATTTTCCATACCATTGAGAAGATTATTGAAGATCTTGATGAAAGGGAAATTTAGAGAAGTTTTCTGAGAAGGGTTTGTTGATGGGACAAATCCTAGCTACTTCAAGAAGGGTGTGAGCATTCAATCACACATGCAGATCCACAACACAGTCCTTTGTCACTTGCATTGCAAGGGAATAGAGGAAGAAAATGAGGCCATGGGAGGAGCAGCACTGCAACTCAAGGTATGGCTCATGATTGTTGGTTTGAGGGTTTCATTTTTCATTGACATGCAAATGAAAAAACTTGTGAGGCATTCACTAAGGGTTTTATGGAGATAAATTGGTGAAACTCATTGTGTCATAAACACAAACACTTTGCATACATTGGAAAGAACCAATAGCGCTGTCACTTAGGGAGGAGAGCATCACCACATGAAGTTGAAATGGGAGCCATTGATTCCACTAGAGAAGCCCTTGTGTATTTTCAAGGAGTTCCAAATATTTTTCATGTGGGTACCAAGAAACAATTCCGGAGCCATATATAGCATTTACTGGGGATTGTGAGATGGAGGAAGAAGAGCAGAAGGATCAGCATGAAGGGATGATGAGCATTCTCCCTTATCTATTTCAGAAACTTTCCACACATGGGAAAGAGACTGCACTGCACAGAGGAGAGAGGGACAAATCAGTCCACTCATACATGCAGTCTATTTCATATCTTGATGTCTCACTTTTGGAGGTTTTCCACTTTGGAGGCCCCTTGATCTAGAGATGATGAGAGGAATCATGCCATTTGATTCACCACTCATGGATTCTGGAGGGGTGGAGATACTATAGGGATCCAACATAGCACAAAGGGTTTGGGGTAAACTCAAGGATGAGAGATATACCCTCTCATTTTCAGTGTCACCCCTCTTCATCAGCTTTACCGTGCTGACAGAGTTTGCTGCATGGATGGACGATTGCATCTTCATGATGTAGGATGACTGCTCCATGTATGTAGTGAGAGAGATGATATTTCCTTTGAGGAAGGACTCTTTCATGCATTGGAGCGGATGGAGGCCACTCATGCTTACATGGCCCAGGTTCGGGAGATTCTTTGGAGGTGATAGTCTCTCATGGGAGGCTCATTTTCAAAGGTCCTTATTTCTATGACTTTGACATGAGGGGATGTCAAGGTAGCAGGAAATACCATGATGGAGCACCCTATTGCAGAATATCAACACTGTCTATATGGAGGATTGATTCTGGATGGAGGGCTCAGCCTTGGTTGAGTATTTCCCTTGGATCTTGGTGCATGCATGACTTTTGATGGCCTTGATGGAGATGACAGACACTCAGTGGATGACATGATCAACTATCATCATGATAGACTCTTCTTGGCTAGATTTTCTAGTCTCAAGGAGAAATTATTTGCATGCAGCACATGAGGACTTCCTAGCTAAGCTCTTGGATGCATACTTTGATTGGATAGAGGAGTTAACTTGGAGGGCATTCATCATGGCACCTATCAGCATTGGGAGATGCATAGCCTACTTGATTATGGTGGAGAGAACCTCACAGTTACTTCCCTACTCATTGGAGGTAGAGGGAAATTCTTAGTGGGGCCATTTCAGCTCAAGAGCTCAAGTACAAATTGGAGAAGGTATAGTCTCAAATTTTATTTTTTACTCTCCTTCCTTGTTTGAGTAGCAAGATGAGTCAAGAAGAGCTGATTCCTTCTTGCATGATGTAAAAGTGTGTATTTTTAAACTTTTGTAGCAGAAGAATGGGCCATTCTTATGGTGGTTTATGGAGGGAGCCACATGCTCCTTGGTGTGCACCATTGGCACCAATTTATGTTTTTCATATTCCTATAATTTTAGATGTGTGTGGCAGCAAACAAGTGGCTGGGAAAAGCACTTGTTATGTATTTTTTGATGAAGGCAAGAGGCTCACTGCATTGGTCCCATGAGAGGAGCAGTGACCCACTCTCTAGTTGTCTTGTGACAGCTTGTTTTCATTGTATTATGCTACCTTGTATTTCTGGTGCTGATTTATTCACAGGGAGCACTATTTGGAGAGTGACTTATATGTCGGGACAGCCCATTGGGAGCATTATTCTCCCCATTACACATGTTTTGTTTTCCAGGAGATACCATGGGCAAACCATGATTGCCATACTATCACTTATCTCTTCTTGTGGGGCAAACCACTTGGCGAATTTGCAGAGGCATTTCATGGCTGGACATTTTGATGGGGTATCTTGGGCCACTCTTGGAGGCCATACCATTTCAGCCCAAGGATAGAGGTAACCCCATATGTTCTATAGAGGGAGAGAAGAGCTTATTGGGATGAAGCAACAAAACTCTCCATTCAGCCCCATTACATTGCAGAATCGGGGGCAAGATTTCCATTTGATGATAGCATGGAAGAGGAGATCAGTAATGGGATTATATTTTCCCATGCATGTCATCACTCCTACCTTGAGGAGGCCATGGTTCAGCAGGGAGATTTCCACCTACACCTTCTATATTTCCGTAAGGTGCACCGTTCCGGTTTGCATGCTTGGGAGGAGGCATTGGGGGACAATTTTATGCAGTATATCTTGAGTAGCGGTGGAGATTGTTGATGAGGAGGCCACAAGAGAAGAAGGGGGAGAATTTTTGTTCTCTCTATGCAGTTGCTTAAGGACAAGCAACATGTGGGAGGGGAGGACAGTAATGTTCCCAATTTTAGCTTCAAGCTAAAATGGAACATTATAGTGGCATATTTCATTTTTTCTTAATAAAATGGGTAAGGAGACCCCTTAACCCCTTTGATGGAAAATAACACTCCTTGTGTGAAAGGAGAAATAATAAAGTAGCTGAAATAAACACCCCATGGTGTGAACATGATAAGGATCACCTTGAGTTGGCCATCTTTGACCAAGTCAACAACACTGCCTTAGAGGGGTGGCTTTCTTGAGAAGATAACACATCTTTTGAAGGGAAAGCATTAAAAAGTGAATGGAAACCCTAATTGTGGGGCCTATGGTGAAAGTGAGTTCATTTTATTTATAAGAACGAAGAATCAGCTCATTTGGATTATTCTTTGATTCAGAAATTTCGTAGTGAGGTCAAGGACTTGCACATCCGGGCTGTTTAGCAGGATTGCAATGCTCTTGAGCACTGGGGGTGCTCCCGGGAGGGGATCCCCCACCTCTTCCTCATGGGAGGAGAGGATTTGAGCTGAATTTCCTCATTCTGACATTTGGCCAATCTCATTCCTTCAGTTGCAGCATTTTCCTATAACAGGTTGGTGCTGTGTAGCTGGGGTAGTAGCAGAGGAACTCAAAGAGTTCTTCCCTACTTGAATTTTCAGAGGAGGATGGATTTATTCTTTGGAGGAGCTGTAGAGAGAGCTCTTGGACTTCATTTTAGATTTGTGGCATCAGGCCACTCATTCACCATCTCCCACTGCGTATTCACTTGGAGAAATTGCGTTATTCTATGAGGGCAGTGTTGAGGGAGATTCCTATACTCATTAGGAGGAGTGCCTTTGAGTGGAAAGGGATCAGCCCCTTTTCCTTTGAAGGCATTATCAGAGGAGGGAATTGTTAGAGTCGGTATCTTCATCCCTTCGTCAGAGATCAAATTTCTCTTGTTGCATTTCATTTTAGGTGTCTCATTCAGTTCAATCAGCTGCATTCCATTAGGAGCATGGATCATCTTATAGTTGGGTCTTGTAACTCATATCCCTCATGACATGTACCTGCTGGTCTGTGTTTGTTCATCAAAATCATTTACAGTCATTTATAGTCATATTTGGTCTCTTGGTTAGCAAAGAGTCATTTTAGGATTTTTACTCTCATTAGGTCTAGGGTTTCGTTGATTTGGCCTTCAAAATGCCTAATAATGTCAGCAGGCACATGAGGAAGCTTCAAATAAGGTTTCAGTGAAAACATTTTCATCGTCATAATGCTCGATAATGATTTTTCTTCAAAACTTTGTTTTGAAGAAAAAAACTTCTATTTTATTCTTTTGTAATAAATGCAATGTAATTTTCAAAGTTTTTTTAGTTGTAAGTACTCCATGCGCATCCCTGGTCACCTTTTCCAAAACCCCATGCCAGCTATCCCTGCAAAGACAAACAAGAAACTCATCATTAGTCCAAAAAGCACAAAGGAAACGAAATAGAGTTTATTTAAAAAGTGCCAAAGTTTGAAACATTAGAAAGTGGGTTTGCCAAATGAAAAATAAAATTCTTTGATATATATAAGATATTTTCATATTCAACAATCCATTTGCATAGCAAGAGACATCATTGAGCCAAGAAAAATCGTGGAGGGCGAAACAGTGTTTGAAGGGCGGACTATGGGTGAGATTCACTGTCACGACGCACTGGGCGTTGGCCGTGACGCACTGGCTGACCGCGGTGCATAGGGCCGCTCACCTCTGTGCAGTTCTGAACTGCACGGTGCATACAATGGTCGCGACGCACTGGGCCACTATCGCGGCACACAGGGCAAATAACCAGATTTTTGTCATTGCTTCACAAAAATTCAAATTGACTCGGTCTCCTTTGCTCCATGTAAGTTCAAGTGATCTTGTAATTTCCATTAACCCATGTTCGGTATTGTTTGAAAAGGGAATATAAGAGTTTGAATGCCAAAACTATAAACCCTATCATCTTGTTGAAGTGCCTCCTTAGGGTTTTAAAATTGGTGTTTTAAAAGTACTTTTGGTGCCAAATACTTCATTCCTCACTGGTTTACTCCCTCTCACTGTTATACTATCATCACAATCCCTCCCCTATTCCCTTATATCCCAAGCCACTCATACCATCTCATTTCCATTATCCATATCCCAAGTCATTTCATTTCCTATCACTCTCCCTTTACCCTTTCACTTATAAAAATTCCCAAACCCCAAGTTTCCCAAACAGTCAAGTGGTTGTCCATTGTCCCTACATTTCTCAAAATTCCAAAAGGTAAATTCCACTTGATTAAGCCCCATTGTTCCCACTGTCCTATTTCTCCTACAGTCCCTCCCTTTTGACACATATTTGGCAATTGAAATAAAGCACCAAATTCTCATTTTTATCTCATACAAGCCAACATACACCTTGTATGGAAATCATGGAGACAGACACTGATACATCATATGACAGAGATAGTGATTCTACCACTGAGCTACATGCACCTAGAAGACCTCGTAAAGGTGGCAAACATGTGAGAGAAGAGCCCACCTCATTGACTCAATTGCAAGCTTGCCCACTTGCCATGGCATGTTTTCGAGAGCAGTCATGCTATCAGTATTGTGAGATGATTGCTAGAATTCATCATCATCAGGAGTTGGCTCGTTTATTTGTATTGCATTTACATGATGGTCAGGTAACTCTTGCTAGTGTAAATTTCACTTTGACACCGGAAACCATCTCTCAAGCAACTGGAATACCAAATGTGGGTGAATAGTGGAACAAAATAAAGTAGGTGGACAGAGTGCATTATGAACCATACATCAGGCTTAGCTTTGTGAGGAAACTCAACAGGGTGTTCCCATTCCGGTTCCTAAAGTAATCCTATGCGCCTCTGATGAAACTCATTATCAGATATTTCAGTTGTGAGGGCCGATTTTCACGCCTCTATGCCTACCACATCAGGTTATTGATGCATTTCACTAGAGTGAGGATGATGAACATACCTTATTTCATGTGCTGGAACATCGAGAGAATGACCACTCTTGTGCAGAAGAAAACTCCCGAGCAACAATACAACAGTATTTATCACTATGCACTTATCAAGATTGTGGTTGTACATCATCTTGGATTGCAGGGTATTTCATGGGAGGATTTCATTTCCCATGACTTCTTCACAGCCCCTCAGGCTCCTCTGGAGGTTTTTCATGAGCTAGGTGAACCTTCACATCAGCCTGAAGGTCACGAGACAGAGCCTATTAGTGTGCCAGTGTTTGTTACTTATCAGAGAGGCACTAGAGGATTATTCGTAGCAGCCCGACGAGTACTATCTCCACCTGGGGTGGAAAGGGTATCGTTGCCATCATCAGTAGCACAAGTATAGGTACAAGACAAAGGTAAGAGGCCTATGCAGGATGAGGGCCCTTCAGGAGGCCAGCATACTAATTTTATATTGATTGATGAGGATTTGAGCTCTCCAAGCTCAAAGTTGAGAGAGACCATTCAGGAGCAGAAGGCGGAGATAGATACCTTGACCGTCAAGTTGAAGAGAGCCCAATGGATCATAAACTACCTGGAGCAATGGAACAAATAGTTGGAGGATCAAAAAACAATCATGGAGTTGCAAAACATCTGTGAGAATCGGCAAGCTGCCCAAAGAAGCCAAACCGAGATGACACCCATTGAGCGGGAGATTGAGGCTGATAGAGAGAATTGGCTTGAGAGGATCAATATTCATCTTGAGAAGCTGTTGGAGAAGGAAAAAAATGAAAATAACATGCTCAAACACATGAAGAACCATTATTAGGCGCGAAATCATGTTTGCAAAGCGAGGATCAAAATCCTGAAGGCAAAGCTAAGGAGGGCACTAAAGCGTCGCAAAAGGCATGATAGGCTCCAAATTTTGGTCGAAGCTTCTTTGGCCCAGCATAGTGCTTGATGGTGGAAATTCAGCCCAAATTTCAAGAAATTTGGGAAAAATTTTGTCAATTTTGAATTTTTTTGGCCTTAAAACAGATTTTCATGCCCGACGCGTAGCGCCACTTGGCGTGCGCTTATAATTGGCAGCTCTTTTGGAGGAAAAATTTGCATTTCTAGATTTTTCATCAAAATTTGTGCATTCCTACCCATTACCTAAGGATTTTGACAAGTTTTGGGTTGCCTAAAGGGTTAAAAACACCCTAAAAATGACCTTTCTGCCACTTTTTGCACACACATGAAGTAGTGTTCGGAGATTGGATTTTTGGAGGGGCAAATGGCAACCAAATCCAGAAATTCTACTTGGGTTGGAAAGTAGACAGGCAGATATTTCCAACAAGCTATCCTGCACTCAATTTGGACTTCAGGAAGGCCCTCAAAATCAGCCTCAAAGTTGTGCTACGCATAGAGATTTCAGGCGCGGCGCATTGGGAAATTTGGCCTATTTTTCACTCAGCAGCTCAGATTTTCGCCTAGTTTTGGCTAGTTTGACTTTTTCATGTAACTCTTGATGCAAATTGATGTAATTTCATGAATTTGATGTAATTTTGGCACATTTTTAATCATTCTAGTAGATTCATTCACCAAAAAGTGAAATGTAAGTGAATGAATCAGTTTCTTATCATATAGAGGCAAGTTGTTTCATTGCCTATTTTCTAGTTCTTAGTTTAGATATGGTTGAAACAGATCCTAGAATGATGAGCTAGACCCCTAGATGCATGGGGATGAGTTAGGCTTGTCTATATCATGTAGTTCTTTAGTCATTTTCAAAGTTGGACACTTGGGATTGCTTGGCACTTCATTGTACATTTCATCTCTGCAATTTTGGCAAAGGAATAGACCAGGGTTTGCAGCACTCTTTGGGATCCATGTGGCTCTATGTTTTGATGGTGTGTTTCTCTATGTGATTGTAAGTTCACTGATGTTTTAAGTGTATCATTTCCCTTCTCCTTTCTTCTTAAATTAAACAAATGAGTGATAAAGGTGGAATTCATTAAATTGCTTTGCTGTGCCTTCAGTTTTGTTTAATTTTCCATGTTTTCATCTATTTGAAGAGGATTCTTGAAAGCATCTTTCCCTTTTCAGCTCCTCACCGGTCTAAGCTATTCATTCATTCAATTCAAAGAATTAAAACTATTTCTTTCCTTGCCCCATTCAGAACTTTGCAAAAACTAGGCCTCATCCCCAGACCCAAAACTGCCTTTCCTTTTGATTCCAACAAAAACCCCCAAAATAAAGATCAAAATCCTTTACTTATATACCTGGCCTAAAATTATCTTTTATTTCTAGTCATCTCAAGCAATATTTATTATCTTTGTTGAGATTGACCCGGAGAGAGCCCTCTCCTAATATGGTAGGGCTAGCTACTAGACTAAGCGTGGTTTGATGTTACCCTGAACTCTGCCTTCCTTCAGCCTGAGGTAGATTTAGGAAATAACAGAAATTAGAATTTCAGATCAGCCACAACCTCCTATTCATTTGGTTCTAGCTGCAGTGACAATTTGTTTGTCACTATTATATTTTATCCAGCATTTCTAGCAATCTCCCTGAGATTGGCTAGAAATCCCATATTGAGCCCATTTTCCTTTCTTGGGCCATTTTCTTTGTATTCCTTCAGCCACATTATCATTTGTATATATTCAGTAGCTGCATCTCTCATAGAGACTGCGCAAATATGGTTCTCCGACAATCTGAGTAGCTGCAGCTACTTTGGCATTATATTGAATATTCATTGGAGGTTGGTTCTAAAGCTTGAGGGCCTTGATCCTCATGATATTTTTGTACAATCATGCTTATATCATAATATAATGTTTGATGTACTATTTCCCTCTCATGATGTATTCAGAATTGCAGAGTCTCATGGTTATGTTCATATATTGTTGTAAGCTCACTCTTTGAGCATTGTTTCAGAGACCTAGATTGGGGGGATCTGAATAACCCATCTAGAGTCATTTATTTGAGCTCATTTTCTGCAAGGGGGTCATATTAGAGTTGTGCTAGGGCATCCTAGTGCTGGTTTTCCTTATTTATGGCAGCATCTTCCTTATACAGTGTCCTCAAGGACCTTGTGGTGGAAATTATAGAGGTGGAATATTGCATATCCATAGGAAAAGTCTGTGAAGGGCCAGCTAGCCTCAGGATCTCTCCCTTATTTGAAGGAGAAATATCTTGTAAATTCCACAACATTCAATCTCTGAAATGGATGTTACAAGTCAAAATACCTCCTCATCAGCTCAGAGGGGAAGACAAATATGGAAGGAGTACAAAGACCTAAATTAAACCTATTTCTGCCAGGGTAACGCCTATCTATAACAACACAAGAGCAATATAACGTAGCTAATCAGTGAATGGGCCGCGTTAGTGGCTAGGGAAATGATTTTTTTACACTAGAGGGAAGCGTTACCCATGTTTTAAGTTTGAATCGGGAAAAGCCCACGGAGAATGATTTGAATCTCCGGCTTTCCCTCACAAGAGAGTCAGTTCACAAAAGAAACTGCAGAGCACCAGTTCATTATTGGTCATTGCTATAACAAGACTGAACTCCAAAGGAGGCAAAAACATAGAGATTAAAGAAACATCTAATTTTTTTCCATTCCAAACTAGTGGAAAGAGAAGGGCAACAATGGCTTTCTCCCTCTCCTATAAGAAGGAGATGAAGGCTCTTAATTGGAGGTCGAAGGATTGCTAAAGGTTTTGGAATACTTGTGGAATAGAGAATAGTGTTATATTGTGAAGGCCAAGAGTGAAAGAGGTTCCTAGAGAGCTTGTTGACTTGGAATTCTTCACTTGAGAGATAAAAGAGATTGGGAGACTGAGGAGGGCTTGGTACAACCGACAGTTGTAATCCTCCTTTCAAAATCAATAGAACTGTGTTCGTTTTGTCCATTCAATGCTTAATATTGTCATTATTGTTTGAAAATTTACATTGCATGATATGAATGGCTCAGATGTGTAGAATTTAGTAGTTCGTTGTATATTGACTTGATTGATAGGATATAGGTTATGTTAGAAATTACACGGGTGCTTTGACTGATTGCAGGACTAGGATTTGGAGCCGGTGAAGAAGGACTCTTGTTTCGCTACCTAGCGCTCTCCAAGGGACTCCGACATCGTCAAAGAGGTAATTATCTATTGCATTCCATCAAGTTATTTTAAGTTAATATGAACATGCTCATGCCATCTTTGTGAACAACACAGCTAATTTTACTGTCTGCCTCGGGCACCGGAAAGCCCTGAGAGGGATATTCGAAAACCAACAACCCAAGCAGTTTACCCTATAGCAGAATTGGCGACTCCGCTGGGGAGTTTCCCCATAGTTTCCAGACTATTTCTTCCCTCCTCTCTTCTTTCCTCTATTCACAAACCCTTCCGACCATTTTTGATGCCCAGTAGACATATCAAATGCTCGCAGAGTTCAATCCTATTTCTGTTTGACCAACTGAAGAAATTTTCCCTGGATAACGCTACCTCTGTAGGTTGTCCAGTGCATTATAACATTGTCTCTGACTAAATACAGTGTGTTAGTCACTGTCCTTACTCACAGACAGAGCGTTACTCAACCAAAACCTTGCTGTTCACTACTGTGATGGTGTTTTAGTTGCAGAGTTTTTTGGCCATCAGTTCCTTTTGCTGATTGAATCCCTGTGCTTGTCTGCTAAGCTAGAATTTCTATTTGTTTCTCTTGTTTGAAAAGTCAGTGTCCAAAGAATTTACTTTTTAAGAGAAATTTATTTATTTATTTATTATTTTTCTGGATCTAGCTGAGTTTATTCTGAAATTTCCAGTTCATAGACTGTTTAAAAGAGGTAGATAGAAGTCTGAATCTTTAAAAGTTGAACTAAGCTATTTGAATGTTAGTGCATGGATGTTGAAAATAAACCTCTCCCTGTAGAAACACTCTTCATCGAATTTAATATCTAGAGCATGTTTTTCATGGTTTCTTGAGTCATAGTCTCATCACATTTCATACGTCCACTCCCCCTCCGCAAGACTAATAATCAAGTACACTAAGAATAAAGTGATAATTAAATCAATCGAATCTTTTTTGAACTCACACAAACAGTAGTTCAGGCTAGGATCTTGGGTTAGGAGCAGTGAGAAAACTACCCAAGATCTCAAAACTTGAAACTAGAGTCATTAACGAGCGAAATCCTACTGCACTCATATAATCGGGACCGTTCCTTTACCAAAGCTCAGCGCAAGACAACACTTGGGTGCACAAGAAGGTAGCCTGCCTTCGACTGCATCCTGTGGGTGTGTTATATATTGGGGTTCCCTTCGGGGATGTCAAAACTAGATCGGGGATCTAGGTATTCTGCCCATATAGCACACTGTCCTTGACTGTGGACCCCCCTGATGATGTATGTGATTTGAGGTATCTTTAGTGGCCATAATTTTTAGGGACTTACACAAGGTGACTGGGACGGGCTGTCCTGGTACCTGAAACAGATGGACCCACTCTGTCTTCGATCTTTAGGAGGGTACTCGTCTTCACGAGAGTGCTTACACCTATCGTCTGAGGTTCGGGCAAAGCTCTAGAGTGACCGTAACTGTAATTTCGACCAACCCTCTCTGTATACTATTGTGATACTGGATTTCAACACCAGCGAACGGTAGTACTCAGACAGGGCACCCTATTCTGGCTACTTGCTGATTGATTTTAGAGAATCTTTTTTCTTTTTTAGGTGTGTGGTTACTGTCACTGAGACTTTATAATACATCAAAATTTATTAAAATTTGTTAAAAATAAGCAGGTCACCGTGGCGTCCCCCGACCCACGCTGTCTGTCTAGACGACAGTAAGGTCTACCTCCTCTAACTATTGAGGAAGAACTGAACCTTGGTGACCCTGTGCCTTCTACGGAAGAGCAGTCTCCACTGACTAATCTTGATTATCACATAGCCTCATATAATCTGGAATTTCCGGAGGACCCTTTCAATGAAGGGGTTATACCTCATTACAATCCTCCTCTCACTGATCCATTAGGGCCTGTGATAATTCGGATTCCACCACGCCAAGATATGTCTTCTGCCACACCAACATCCATTTCACCACCAGCATCCACTGAGTCGATGCCAATGGCAACCATCCCAGGTTCGCCACCATCCCCCCCGCCGGTGGTCAGTTCTATGCTATCACTGGGTAACTCCAGTAGTCAACACATACCTATTCCAAATCCTATGGTCATCACAACTGTCAGTAGCTTACTGAATCCTTCGACATCTACTTCTACCGTGACCACGTTGGGACCCACGGTAGTTCCTCCCACGAGTATGACTACTTCGGTACCCTTTAGCAACCCTTTCGGTTGGAACCCTCTGCTGAGTTCAAACCCCTTGGCCTCTATGCCAGGGGGCAGTGTCACCAGCACTCAGGTAGCAGGGAACATTTCACTTCCTCTGCAATCCTTAGGAAAAATAGGACAACCTATTGTTAATACTTTTCCCTTAAGTGGTTCAAATATAGGTGTAGGGTCTATGCCGTTGCCAAACTATGCAAGTAGTAGCATGCCTCCGGGAAACTCTATTGCATCCATTTGGACTAACCAACCCCAACCTCCATCTGGAATGGGAGGGCACTTTTATACTGGGGGCAACCAACAGTTCGCCCCGCAATACAACATGCCCTATGGACAGCAACCGTATGTCCCTACTCCTCTGCCTATAGGAATTTTTTACCAAAGTCCTACTTATCCTCCTGGTAACACATTGATGGGTGGACCCTATGGTCTAAATAGTCAGCCCATACTGCCTTGGTTAGATTCGGGGGCAAATCCACAATTGCCATTCTTGGCAGCTTTGGACATCCCCGATATCCATAAACTGACTAATGATCCCATCAATCACAACTCGCTTTGGCCTCCTGTGCCGCATAAGATTCCTTCCGACATCCCGAAGTTCGACGGGAAACAAGGGGACGACCCAGCCGCACACATCACTACCTTTCACCTATGGTCTATATCCAATTCCATGGTAGATGATAGTGTCCGACTTCGACTGTTTCCCCGCACACTTACAGGCAATGCTGCCAAGTGGTACATTGAATTACCACGCGCCACCATCAATACGTTTGGTGCTTTAGCAACGGAGTTTCTAAAGAACTTCCAACTACCAATTAGATTTGAGACCGGAATAGAACTATTAACCTCGCTCCGCCAAGACACCGCCACCCACATCTCCGATCACATTCATGAATGGAGACGTAGGAGGAGGCTAGTCAAAGCGCCAATTCCGGATCATCTCTTAGCCAATTGGTTTTTCAAGTCTCTCTTACCCCACATAGCTAAAGACATTGGCCTTTTTGGTGCGGTTACAAAATATCAATGCATCCGCCGTGCCCAGCATTTAGATTTAATCTATTCACAATCTGGCACGCTATATGATTTGCTCCCCCATGCCCCTGGAAACCCAAATCCTTCGGCTACTCAGAAAACCAGAGCTCATGCCGATGGTCTCATTGGCATGATCTCTGGCGTAGCCATAAAGCAGTCTCGGGGGCAAACCTCCCAGCCATCTTCGGCTGCCACCGCCCCTCACCAAACGACTACTCTTCCCACTGCTGAGGTAAGTTCGGTGCACACCTCACAAAAACCTAGCGGGAAAAATAAGAAGAACAAGAAAAAGTCATCTTCTTCGGAAGAGCAGTCGGATAATCAGAATAACACTAATCAGAAAAATGCTGCCAAAAATGACAAAGGGAAGGATAAACCCATGAAATTTCCTTGCAAAATCTGTGCGGAGGACCACTTGACATACAAATGTCCTCGGCTACAGGAATGCACCGATTTTATTTGCAACAAGGATTCTGGGCGAACACCTACCGTTCTTCATAATCCTTTCCCTAATCAACAACAACAACATCAACACATGGTTGACAATCCGCCACAACCCCATCAATAGGGCAATGGTGGTTCATATCCTTCCGGCGAAGGACCATCTTCCATTTATGGCATTGAGAGTGTTGACCTTCAAACTCGAGCTAAGCTTTATGGAAACCCTACCATAGATGCTCAAGAACCTGGTACTAGTTCAAATCCACCACCGCCAAACGATTTGCATATCGAACGACCTACTGCTGACCCCATGATTCGTCCCCCCAAATGGACACTTCGACGGACGACTCATAACACCTTTGGACGTGCAGCCCAAAACTACAACATTGTAGAAGATTTGGTGCAGGCACCGTCAGCTATTTCTGCTCTCGAATTATTACAAACCTGTCCAGCACAAAGGAAAGCCTTGCTTTTGGCCATTGGTGGAATAGACCCCCAGGATTCCATGCTAGCTATCTTTGATATGGAAAAGGCTAAACCTCGCCTCTCACACCAACTCGCATTCCAGGTGCAGGTTGTATCGAAAGGGAGACCAATCCATCGCACTGTCATAGACGAAGGTGCTTCGACCTACGTTATGTCACAAGCTTGCTGGCTCAATTTAGGTTCTCCTACCCTCACCTCGCCATCGAATTCTCTCAAAGCTTTTGATGGCCACACTTTCCTCCAAAAAGGATACCTTGCTAGCTTTCCCATCACTCTGAGTGGGAAAATGGTAAACGTGGACGTTGAAGTTGTAGAGCGCCATCTAGACTATAATCTATTGCTTGGTTGCAGTTGGTCTTATGCCATGACTGCCATTGTGTCTTCGGTCTTCCGACTCATCCTATTTCGATTGGATGGAAAAATAGTCACAGTGGATCAGGTATCCTTCTGCACCCCTGATTATGCCAAGTTGCCAAGTAGCACTGTACCCCTGATAGGAAGCTTTCTTGACTCTTACGTCAGTATCGGTACCAGTCTTCTGAAGGCATCATCCCTACTGGGTTGTTTTCCTCTCCCGCCACCACAGATCCCAAAGAAGGTTGAAATGATATCCACCACTTTGGATGGATCTATTGACCCATGGATCATTCTGGCACCTTCAGACATTGATTCCTACGGAGATCAGATGTCGCTCTCGCCGGCCAACCCTCCACTGCTATGGTTTCGACCGAAGGTACAAACCTCCCTCCCATCACTGTTCTCTCTAAGGATCTCCTCAATGAAGTATTGCCTATAGACGAAGCTATTCGAGAGATCATGTCTCTAGAAGAATGACCTTGGGGAGATTTTCACCATCACGCTTTGATGAGTGACTTGGAGGCGATAAAAACTGAAATCCCATCTTTTGACCCACCTGAGATGGTTCCCTCCGCTTACATGACTATCCAAACTATCGAGTCAGAAGGGAACATGGGTAATCTTTCTAAGAGAATGCTCATTGATATCTCGGTCAAAACGGGTATCATGGAAAATATTCAGATTGGAGCCGATTGCAATCCAGAGGAAATTGCACGCTTCACATCCCTTTTTAAGGAATTCCGCAATGTCTTTGCTTGGTCTTATGACGAAATTCCTGGCATAGACCCTTCTATTGTCGAGCATGAAATCAAGATTTATGATAATTCCAAACCTGTTCAGCAACGTCTCAGACCTGTCCACCCACGCAAAGCAGCCGCCATCAAGATTGAAGTAGAAAAACTTTTGAACGCTGGTTTCATCTATCCCATTCCTTTAACGGAATGGGTTTCCAATCCTGTTCCCGTTGATAAAAAACAAGGCACCATTAGATTTTGCATCGACTATCGTGATCTGAATGTCTCTTGTCCCAAAGACAATTATCCTACACCATTCATTGACCAGATTCTTGACGATTGTGCCGGATGCGAATCTTTCTCATTCATGGATGGATTCTCGGGCTATAACCAAATTGCAATAAAAAAAGACGACCAGCATAAAACTTCCTTCATCTGTCCTTGGGGAATTTTTGCGTATCGAAAACTCCCATTTAGTCTGAAGAATGCTGGAGTGAATTTTAAGTGGGCTATGGACTACGCTTTTCATGACATTCGACATATTTTACAGGCTTACTTGGATGACCTTCCGGCCCATTCCAAGAAGCGACAGGATCACCTGGCTCATTTAAGAGAAATTTTTGCTAGGTGCAGATTCTACAATATATGATTGAATCCTCATAAATGTGTATTTATGGTCGAGTCCGGACATCTGTTAAGTTTCATTGTCTCCAAGAACGGGATTAGGGTTGATCCCGATAAGGTTAAGGAAATTGTTGAATTGCCGGCACCACAATCCATCCTTCAACTCCAAATTTTGCAAAGGAAGGCAAATTTTTTGCGTCGTTTCATCGTTAACTATGCCAAGATGACGAAAGGATTCATGCGATTATTGAAGAAAGGAACACTATACTTGTGGGATGACCAAGCTCAACGGTCATTTGATGTTTTAAAACATGCACTTGTTTCAGCCCCACTCCTTAGTGCCCCCGATTACTCACGCGACTTTCTCCTCTACCTGGCAGCCTCACCATCCTCACTTGGAATGGTTTTGGTTCAAGTACACGATGATGACAGTGAACATGTGATTTACTATTTATCCAAAGGTATAATCAGACCTGAATTACGTTATTCACATGTCGAGAAACTTGCTCTGGCAGTAGTTTTTTCCGTCACCCGACTCCAACACTATATATTGCTGCGACAGATTACTGTCATTGCTTTGGAGAACCCCATGCGCCATATCTTGTCTAGAAAAATTATTGGAGGAAAATATTCCAAATGGATCGTAATCCTCTAGAAATTTGATTTGGTCTTCACGACTGCCAAAGAAAATAAATCCCTGGTCTTCGCTGAATTATTATCGGATCTTCCCAGAATTGACCCAACAGAAGTAGCTCATGATCCATTTCCTGATGAATCTGTGTACTTGGTCGATTCTTCGGACCCATGGTATGGAGACATTTTAGTCTACCTATAAACCGAACGATTTCACCCAACTCTCACGTCTGACGATCGTCGTCGTATTCGACACCAAGCTAAATGATACACTATATCGTCGTGGTGTTGATACTATTCTCCGACGTTGTCTCACTTTCGATGAGGCGGAATGCGTTTTGAATGACTGCCATGCAGGGGCATGCGGTGGTCATCTGTCGGGCATAGCTACTTCCCAAAAAATCTTGTGCGTGGGTTACTATTGGCCCACTTTGTTTAAAGACTATATTGCAGCAGTCCAGAAATGCGATCCCTGTCAAATTTTCACAAAGAAAATGCGCGCTCATCCTGCCCCCCTTCATCCGGTTATCTTCATCGGTCCTTTCACTAAATGGGGAATTGACTTCGTCACCTGCAATCCCACTTCGGAAAATGGACACAACTACATCGTGGCTGCGGTCGACTATTTTACGAAATGGGCAAAAGCCCTTCCCACTTTCAAGGCCGATGGCGAAACCGCCGCTTCTTCTTGTTTAATCAGGTAATTTGTCAATTCGGCGTACCCCTATCGATTGTCACAGATCATGGATCTCACTTTCAGAATCATATGATGATCGAATTAACATCCATGCTAGGTTTCCGATAGGATCAATCTTTGTCTTATTATCCTCAAGCTAATGGTCAAGTCGAAGCCGTAAATGGCATCCTCAAAACCATGATTCATCGATTGGTCGGAAACCATAAAACCACTTGGTATCGGAAGTTGTATTCCGTGTTATGGGCATACCGAACGTCAGTCAAAACTGCCATAGGCTTCACTCCTTTCCAACTTGCATTCGGCCTGGAGGCAGTACTTCCAATCGAGTGCGAAATCCCATCACTCAAACTTGTCGTTGAACTCCTGCCTGGCACCACCGCCACAGAAGAGTGCTTGCTCTCACTCGATCATTTGGATGAAACTTGTCGAGATGCTACACTAGCACTCAAAGCTCACTAGCGCCGAGTTACAACTCAATACGACAAATCTGTCAAGCCTCGTTCTTTCCAAGAGGGCGATCTTGTTCTACTTTATGACCAGAAACATGACCTCTTGGGGGCAGGAACACTCCAACCACTCTGGCTTGGTCCTTACATCGTTACTAAAGCCCTCTCAAAAGGGGCTTACTAACTTCAGAACTGTAACATAATTCCACTCGAGGAGCCCCGCAACGGGCTCTATCTAAAGAAGTATTTTGCCTAGTTTCGCATTAGGCATATGCTTTGTAATTTTATGTATATAAGTTTTGCTTATTATTTTGATGTCTTCTGGATTGTGTATTGCTTTTCAAGGTGTTTTTCTCATGTATAATCTTTTTCTTTCACACAGATGCCATCGCTCCCCTTAGCATACGTCGGATATGCAGACAGTGCTAGTCGTCACACTAGACGAATTGATTTAGCTGCTTGGGTTGTCTACACTCCTGAGTCAGACCTTCTTGGTTCCGGGGGAATCTTCCTAGGTAACGCCACCAATAATGTTGCTGAGTACATGTCAGTGATCCAACTCCTCACGGAAGTGGCATCTCGTGACATCTCCAATTTAGTGGTCAGATTAGATTCCCAACTCATCATTATGCAGTTAAACAATCATTATCGTGTCCGCCATCCTGTGTTGTTACGTTATTTCTTAAGGGTAAGACTTCTAAAACGTCATTTTCAAACAATTACCTTTGAGCACGTTCCTAGAGAATTTAATGCATTAGCTGATTCTTTGACAAATTATGTGTTAGATTGGCATTTGTCGCATTTACTATAAAAGATTCACTCATGAGCACATATATTTTTATCACATTGAAAACACATAAAAATTTAAAAAACACAAAATCACCAATATATATATATATATAAGTCATGTCCAGTACATAGTTACATCAAAAAATCTTCCAAAACTTGGGTGTTTTACAAAAATTTGGCTATACTAAGCCACGCTCTGACACTAATACATCTGCTCCGCCAGCTAGGCCTGATGCTCACAGTAGCATACAACTGCTCTAGCTATCCTCTTCAGAGGCACTAGGTATCTCTCCGGCACACCTACAGTATGCCGCTGTAGACGAACTGGAACCTCCCGCATAGGAAGGGGTGGTATACCCATACTCAGACCCTCCAGGTTTCTAGAGAGTTCATGTAAAACTTGGGCATCATCATCGTCGCCGACTTCCGCATCCTCTACTGGTGCGCCGGCCCTGGGTAGCTGCAGTCCTCACCGTGCAGAGCGAGGGGCTCCAACTGGCCGGACAGGTGCCACATCTATGTCAAGCAAAAAAAAGCTTCATGTCAAAACATAATTTTCACCCTATATCAACAAAAAAATTGCATAAACATTCAAAAAATAAAAAAACAAAGTACTTCTTTGGAAATTCACTGAACATTTCCTTCTTACCATCAAGTTCCCACTAGGTACCAGGAGGCAGGACTAACTCCGGATCGCCTGTGAAGTTCATCCCTGCATAGGGATAATCCTCAATCATGATTATCTGGGAGTCTAGCCAATCAAAAAATCCATCATCAAAGCAGTGACGGACGGGACCCTCTCTAGTCTGCGGAAGCAAAGCTACCCACCGAGCCTGCCTCGGCTCACGTGGGCCCAATGGCGCTGTAACGATCCTGGGCCTCATCAACGGTATCTACTCTAGTAAGAAAGAAACAACCAGTGTACCATACCCAAACTCTTTCTAGGTACGGGTCTTACATGCGGTAAGTTCTTCTCGGACTAGACGGACAACCCCGTCACACCAGTCGAAAACCTGATGTTGCATACAGTCCAGGGCTAGGAGCATCTGGGCCTTAGTGGCCACGTGCTAACTCTTGGCGCTTGCCAAGTGAACAATCATCCATAAGATAGACCTCAATGGTCTCAAGGTCACTTGGGCGATCGGTATCTGGTTGCTCACAGCCTGAGTGTCACATATGCAATGTGCACGAATCATATCAGTAGTGGAACGTGGGTCAACTTTGGACCCCGTCAAGTTGGGTCTCGCCCCACGACATGATAGGCCGGTCAAAAAGTACACATCATCCTTTTCGATTGAGAGCTCATTGCCCCCAATCCGAAAGGCATGGTGGCGTTCGTCCCACTGCTGGATTAGCCACCTCAGGAGGTCCTCTTGGCCCCTCATTAGTTCTAAGCGGGCATATTTTAACAATCCACACCTGCGGAGAGCTAGCAAGCTTGCAGCATCCGTCACCATCTCTCGTTCTTCCCGTTCATGTTATCTCTCTCGCCAGATACTCATGTTTAAACAGCTGAATACCTGCACAAACAACATTTTCAACCGATCAAAACTTGCCTGGACCACTTCAAAACGGAAAAAATTGAGTTACTAGAAAACACAGTGCGCCTAAAGCTGGCTCTAGTACAAAACAGAGCGCGCTAACGCAGTATCCCTTCACGGATTATGCGCTTAACGCGTCTGTTATACTCCTGCCCCGTGTTAGGCACAAACATTTTTCTAGGGCCTCAAAAATCTCTAATTTTGAACCAGAAAAAAGTAACAAAAAGATAATTAAATGATAGCAGGAGGTTCTAGCTCTTACCTGGATCTCACGGGAAGGAGAACCGTTGCCCGGATTGACCGTAATTGTCAGCTGAAGTTTTCACCCCTTTCACCCCAGAGCTTCTTCACAACACTTCATGCAATGAAAATGAAGGCCTTTTGACCTTTTTATAGCCATTTTTGGGGCACGACTCTCTTAAGCTAGTCAACAAAGTCGTGAATTCTTGCTATGCATGTGTCACAACTTTTGAGATTTGGTACTGATGTTCTGATGAGCGGTCAAGATTTATATGCAGACATACTCATGTGACATCGAGCATTATTTTTACAGTATTTTTCTTGCTCGTTAATCCGAAAAACCTCGAGTTCCCTTCTTTGGACTCGTTAAACTTATACGAAGTTGACATCGAGCGTTCTTTTTGTATGGTCTTTTTCTTGCTTGTTAATCCGAAAAACCTAGAGTTTTCTTCTTCAGACTCGTTAAAATCATGAAGAAGCACTGAGCTTTCTTTTTAGGAATCTTTTTCTTGCTCATAAAACTGAAAAAACCCCAAGTTTCCTTTGTCGAGCTAGTTAAACTACCATGATAGAAAGGATGGAGCCATTCTTTTCTCTTTTTTCAAAGCTCCTTAAACTGAAAATGTAACCGAGTTTTCTCCGCGTGACTTGTTAAAATTTCATGGAGGTAATCGAGTTTTTCTTTGTTGGACTCGTTAAAATTTCACAAAGAATACTGAGTTCACTCCGTCTCCTCGTATTCATAACAAAACGAGGTAGACGTCTATCGAACATAGATTTCTCACTTTTCCGATTTCGATGGACTAACTTACGGAAAATGAACTGTTTCGGGCTTACTATTATCCCTTTGCTGTGCCCGGTTATCTATACATGACAAAGGTACCCCAATGGAGTTGTCTTTTATGATATTTTTCAGACTCTCTAAACATGAAAAATTCACCGAGTTTACTGATCTGGACTTGTTAAACCTAATCAGATGGGGCACAGAGTTGTCTTTCCTGACATTTTTCAGACTCTCTAAACATGAAAAATTCACCGATTTTACTGGTCTGGACTCGCTAAACTTAATCAGACGGGGAAAAATTTGGACAAAGTGGATACTACCTCTGTTACATTTTCAAAAAGGTCAATTTGGCAGAAAAATTCTTGAACATGGCACTTCCCAGAAAACTCTTTCGCAGTTAGCCAAACCCTACCATCTATGAGTATTAGCCTTCATTTCCCAGTGTCCCTGCACCGGTAAAATCCTAACACACTCTTTGGTGTTCATCACGCTTCAGCTGCCTAGTACCCTGCTAGAGTGCCTTCTATTGTTCAAGCAGATCTCGCTATCTACTTCTCCTATTATCAACCAAACCGCTCATTATGCTAGAAATTATTTGTCATCCGACGTTCCCATTTACTCTCCATTATCTCAATCATAAACAAAATCATTTGGTTTCCGTTTCGTGTTGACTGATGTAGGATGCCTCAGTGCCTACCTTTCGACAGATCTCTTCCTATCGACTTCAACATATTATCTAGGAAGTTGATCCAGAAACCCATCAGTTTCCGGATACTTGCAGACATCAGTGGCAGGTAGTCTTGCGTTTGATCAGGGGTCTTCATCATTGGCTCCTGGTTGAATGATTCTACGAGTGTTCGAATTCAACTCATTTTATTCACACTCGCTAGATTGTACTGTGCATCTTAGGGACCATCATCATTATCAGTGGCCACCTTCCCGTCTGTTAACAGTTTTCATTATCGACTGGTAATCAAACGATTTATCACATGTTCGACGACAACTCATTCATTCACATGTTGAGGAATATGTAGTTTAAGTGAATCGGCGGTCAAGACCTTGGGGCAAAGGCTACATCATTAAAGTTGTGTTTCCTTCCCCAAGTTGCGATATTGTTTATGGAGACAGCTTCTTCAGCCTGATGTTGTTATGACAAACACTTCCACATTGTGCCTATCGGTGGACAATTTCTTCATATCTCTATTCTATAGAATCATGTTGTTTAAGCTACTGAGCATGGGACATGCCCGACTCAAGGCAGATACTATATTTTCTGACATATGTTGTTGTTTCATGTTTTCCTCAGTATTTCAATCTCTTTATCTCTATATAAATTATAAAGAATTTCGACCATCGTCTTCGTCTATGACCTCACACTTCAGGGGGTATCTATTACAGGTCAAAATACCTCCTCATCAGCTCAGAGGGGAAGAAAAATATGGAAGGAGTACAAAGACCTAAATTAAACCTATTTCTGCCAGGGTAACGCCTATCTATAACAACACAAGAGCGTTATAACGTAGCTAATCAGTGAATGGGCCGCGTTAGTGGCTAGGGCAACACTCTATTTACACTAGAGGGAAGCGTTACCCGTGTTTTAAGTTTGAATCAGGAAAAGCCCGTGGAGAATGATTTGAATCTCCGGCTTTCCCTCACAAGAAAGTCAGTTCACAAAAGAAACTGCAGAGCACCAGTTCATTATTGGTCATTGCTATAACAAGACTGAACTCCAAAGGAGGAAAAAGCATAGAGATTAAAGAAACATCTAAGTTTTTTCCATTCCAAACTAGTGGAAAGAGAAGGGCAACAATGGCTTTCTCCCTCTCCTATAAGAAGGAGCTGAAGGCTCTTAATTGGAGGTCGAAGGATTGCTAAAGGTTTTGGCATACTTGTGGAATAGAGAATAGTGTTATATTGTGAAGGCCAAGAGTCAAAGAGGTTCCTAGAGAGCTTGTTGACTTGGACTTCTTCACTTGAGAGATAAAAGAGATTGGGAGACTGAGGAGGGCTTGGTACAACCGATGGTTGTAATCCTCCTTCTTTCAAAATAAATAGAACTGTGTTCATTTTTTCCATTAAATGCTTAATATTGTCATTATTTTTTGAACATTTACATTGCATGATATGAATGGCTCAGATGTGTAGAATTTAGTAGTTCGTTGTATATTGACTTGATTGATATGATATAGGTTATGTTAGAAATTACACTGGTGCTTTGACTAATTGCAGGACTAAGATTTGGAGCCGGTGAAGGACTCTTGTTTCGCTGCCTAGCGCTCTCCAAGGGACTCTGAGATCGTCAGAGAGGTAATTCTCTATCGCATTCCATCAAGTTATTTTAAGTTAATATGAACATGCTCATGCCATCTTTGTGAACAACACAGCTAATCTTACTGTCTGCCTCGGGCACCGGAAAGCCTTGAGAGGGATATTCGAAAACCAACAACCCAAGCAGTTTACCCTATAGCAATGGACTTGCAGTGTCTCACTGAAGAAGGAAAAATGGAACATCTTAATATGTTCCCGATGGAGTAGAAAATCCCTCATTTGGGACATTACAGCCAGCCATTGTATATAGGATCATGCTCATCCCATCTTCTGAAACTCTACACTTCAACTCAAAGGGTTGAATGTAGCTCAACAATGATGAACTGGGATATCTCTTCTTCTCCTCCTTCATTAGATCAAGGATCCTCTGCACTGTGATATGTTGCTGCTTCAAATAAACATGTTGTTCTAAGCCTTGGTTATGCATTGGCCTTGATGGCATGTTCCCATAGGTTTCAATATGAGTTACTGAAACAATATGAGGTGTAAGTGGATGCATACCTTGGATCAACTGATATTCAAAAACATCTTGCAAGATCACAAGAGTTTCCTCTTCTGATGCAATGATATCTCCAACTACTGGTAAGAGTGATGGCTTCTCTTCTCCAATTGTACCAGCACTGTAATCTACCTCGTCATGCATCTCTTGAATCATTAATGGGACTCTATGTGTTAAGAGCTAAAGAATATATTGAAAAGTTGCAAGTGTCTCTTCTCCGAATGCAAGTACTTCTGCAACTAGTGGTGAATGTAGTGACTCGTTGTCTAGAGTGACAAAATTGACATCCTCCTTTGTTCCCTTAGGAAATGTTTCTTTGTGACACATCTCTGGTTTTCTCACATCAAAATTCTTTCTCATCTTGTGAAAGAAATCTAAATACTTAGTCACCTTTTCATTCTCCATGTAACCAAACCACCAATCATTGGATTCACCATAAAGATGAAGTGTTGCAATTTGAACAACCTCTTTTTCAGTCATAGGGCGTAGCCTGAAAAATGAATCTAGCTCTTTCCTCCAAGCCTTAATAGTGCTTGAAGAATATCCATCAAATGTAGGCAAATAGAATCTATTGTGCCTCTTTCTTCTATTACTGCTATATGATCCTCTTTATTCTTTGATTTGGAATAATTGTTGGAGAGTTAGACTCTCTTTGAATGCCCTATATTTTCCTTTGTACTCTTCAAGTTATAAACTGAGAGTCTCATGAGTCTCAGGTTCTCTTCTTTCTTCATTTCTATTCCATTCACCTTCTTCAAAGAAAGTGGGTATAGTAGATATATGAGGAGATCTATGATTATCCAGTTTTCTTTGTTGCTGATAGGAAGTTCTGGGACCTTCCTCATCAAATTTTCTTCTTGGATCCTCATTTTTCCTTTCCCTCTTCATTTGATTGACCTCTTTGGAGAGATCTTGCATGGATATAAAGAGAAGAGTGGGAAAAATGCAATCCTCCTTCATGATAGATCTAATCTATCTGCTTTTTCTTTTGATGCAAAATATGAAGTGTCCATAAGTTGAGCCAAACATCATGCTTTGATACCACTGTAATATCGCAAAAGGGAGAATGGAGTAATAGTGAAACACAATATAAGAATTGTAGAAAATTAAATAATTAATCTAGTGACAACATTAGAATGTATAGAGAAGCTGAGCCATTTTATTATAGAGGAGGTGAATAGCAAGTACAACAGTGCTCAAAATATAAGACACTCAAACCAATGAGATGGCATAGAATGACCCTGAAAAGATCCCATAAGAGGGACTGCGTAACTGCTGGAAGGTAAACTACACTATCCCTACTGTAATTGTTGGGACTGCAACTGCCAGAAAGATATAAAGTAATATATAGGTACTGTGGGAGCTCTGATGATGCTAAAAATAGAGATCTAAGCTCTACGATGGATACCCAAGATAACCCAGAAAGGGTTTCTCAAATCTGTCAATATAAGAAAAACACCCTCTTAGGGCTTCACCAATATACTATTGGGTATGCAGATCTTTTGCATAATCTGATGATATGATGGTCACAATGATACACAATCAGATCTATGCAAGAATGGATGATCCCTTTACTAGATCCTTGGGCTAAAAGCTCAAGGTCTAGCACCTCCAATCTCCTCCACTGAAAATAGTTGCTGGATGAAAAACAGCTTCCGAAAACTGTGCTGTAAGAGAGGGAGGCACAATAGCCTACTACTTGATATGTCAAATCAGCTCCTGAGTGATGGAAACAATAGATCCAATGTAAGGAGATTATCCCTCATAGGATTTCCAGCTGAAATACTGGAAACTTCCTTCCTCCAATAGATCTACAGGACTGGACTGTGCAATCCTTGAAGGGACTGCCGCTGCATGGAGGTAAAACCCAATGGCCTAAATTTCAGATATAGATCTACTGCTCCTAGAAGATTGAATGTGAAGAACAAAGTGGTAGGATGAATCCTCCACTGGTTTCCTAGATGAATGCTAGACACAACCTCCTAAAAATGGCACTAATGCCTGATAAGGAATAAAGCTCAAAGAAGACCTTCCCAGAGTAGGCACCCAAGTCCTCTATGGGTAAGGGTGGGATTCCCGCTCGGGAACAACTTGTGCTAAACAACACTACAAACTTAGCTAAACAACATAAGAGTGCTTGGAATTTTCCCCTAAAAAATCCAGATCTAAAAATATCAAGAATAATCCAAGTATCCAAATCTGCCTTCTATTGTGTCTTCACCTTCATTATATAGATCATGAGCCTTCCATAGCCTAGGCCCACTCCAAAACTGTGCTGTACATGTGGACATAAGTCTCCATGGTTGACTACGCTGTTTCCCCATGTCCTCCATCATGTTCACATGGGGTCATCACCCTCACCATCATGTGTGCATTGAATGCGTCACTTCCTCCACTAACTTATCATAAGTGCTTTACGATCTTCTTTGAATGCACTATGATCTCAGTTGACCTCTTCAAGGATCCTCATGATTTTATATTTAAGATCCATGATCTTATTTGACTCTTTCATCCTCCATGATCTATCTCATAAATGAGACATGATCTCCATTTATTTATCATTAATGGAGTTGCTCCACTACTCCATGCTTAAGATCTAGATCTAGAATATCAACATACACACATTAAAAGTGAATTTTATTCATCTTTGAGGTTTGTGGGTCCCTCAACCCTTTTATTTACTTAATTAATTAAGTTTATTAAGAACTCTAATATTCCAAATATCATGTGAAAATTTACGAATATTACATCACCATGGCCTCTCAGCCCCTATGAATCTACCACTAATAGCCTCACTTAGTTAGTAAGTAGTGGTCTCACCACCTTAGCTCAATGTTCCTCTCATTGCGCCAGTCCAAAATTTGCAAAAATAATTATTACCCATAAGTACATGTATATATGTAGAAGATTGGGAAATAACAACAAAATAAATTGATAAAATCAAAGTGTACTCACTTATTAGACACCACAACTCACATGGGGCTAACATCATCTCTAGAACACCATGATAATCCATCATGGATATGAAACTGTTGAAATTGTAACTAGTTTTTATTTTCATATGTAATGTAAAACTATCATTGATGCATTTATTATATTCATTATTATATTTGTTTTTGGTCAAAGCATGTTCTTCATGCTCAAAGAGTCAAAAATAATTTATTATGAGTCAAATAAAAAGGTACTTGTGTCATGTCCCATTTGGACAATTGTAAGAAAATAATTTTGAATTTTATGTTTATTCAATAATTCCACAAAATTTCAAGTTGGCCCTCCTTGGAACAAGTCGGACTCGGCCTCCAAGAGACACATGTTCGACTTCTTGGAAAAATATATATAAGAAGAAAGTTTGACCCTCTTGGATATCATTCAATTTTTTTCACACACAATAATTACATCTAAACCATGTGAAGGAGGACAAGAAGAATAAGTCAAATGAGAGATAAAGTCAATTAAGAGATATTTTTGGTTGACCAAATTTCAGACTTGGAGGCCGAATTTTTCTGTGCTACTGCAGGCCCGAAATTTTAGGGGGTTGAAATTTCAGGAGATGACCAGATTTGGGATAGTTTGACCATCGTTGACTTTAACCTTGGAAGTGACTTGGAATTTTTAGTGGCAGTTTTTGTCTTATTATTGGTCTTGGATATCTCATTTTGATTTGATTATATAAGAGAAGGATTGTTTGGTTTTCCCCTTGTGGGTTTTTTTCCTGCCTTGGAAAGTAATTTTGGTGTATCTTGTCTCTTTGTTTTATTGAAAGATTTAACATTCATGTAATTTCTTAATGAAGAAAACTTAAGAAGTAATAAAAATACATTGAAAATTCACAAGTAATTATCAAGTAAGAGGAATCAAGTCTTCTCTAACATATTCTTGGTTTCTCAACATGGTATTAAATCTAGTAGATTTGAATTCTTCTGTGATATGAGTAGAATTTTGAAGTTTTATGAAAGATCTGAAATAGTCTGCTCCAAGTCCAAATATGAGACTACTTCAGGAGGTCCAAAATTTGTACCCTAGTCTGAATTTATTTCCATCCAAAATATTTTTTTCTTCCAAAAGGTGATTACTAGACCAAGACAAGGACATGCAAAGCTATATTCTCTAATATCCTAATCTGAGTAATGTTAAACCTTTGAAAGTATATTCCATGAAAGATTTTAAAACTCGTACCTTGAGATATATATGTATGCAAATAAGTAAACTCATAAAAGAAATTAAAGATCTGAATTATCGTATGGCACAAAATATTTTAACCTATGGTGATGAGTCCTATGAATAGAAAATCATATATTCGCTTCAGATAAAAATATAATTGAAGCTCATTAATATACATACATTTGAGGCCACTTTATCAAGGAGATTTTGGAGGAAAACAAAAAATGCCTGAGACATAAATAAGGTAAAAGCTAAAGCTATATCTCTATGGAATCTTTGAGCTACAAAACAATACAGGTTATATCTCTTAAACATGTAACAAATGATTTTCCAAGGCACAAAAATTATGAGAAATAAACTAAATTCTATGAAAAGCCTAAATTCTATGAAAATCCCTCTCTATTATTTAAGTACGAAACGTTTAAAGGTATATCTGCATACTCTACAGGCGAATCCAAGTTTTTTGGCAACCTTTTCAAAGTATAATTCTGTGACAATATATGTATCTATCTCTTGTACATTTTTGTGGCAATATCCTCTATGTGAAATCTGAGACACTTTGTTATGTGCTTATATGTGAGGATCTAAGTAACATTACTCCATGATGTATGCAAAGGAAAATTTTTTTTTATCTAAGGATTATCATCTCTGTGACATGTGCAAAGAGTTGATGCCCATTGAAATCTAAATTTGACCTAGTTATAGTGAAGTACATACCTGTGACCTTTTTTCAGAACTTTGGAAGATCACCTTACTAGACCTAAATACTATGTGCACCATATATAAAATTAAAGGACCAAAACCTTGTGAAATTTGTGGAAGAACTATGATCAAAGGCATTCATCCAAACTTTTCCAAGTATTCCAAGTTATATAACTTCTTTGAAATCTAGTTAGAAGAAATCACCTTTGATATTCATGAACCAAATATTAATTATTGGAAATAAAACTTTAGAGACTATATATATATACATAATGAAGGGTTACAAGATCCAAAATGAAAAATGGCCGATCTAAGTAATTCACATAAGTACTTGATGACATCAAATAAAGAAAATAATGATTCAAAATTATCTCCTCGTAATATTATGACACAATATATGTTGTGTGAGAACTTTAAAAAATAAAAGAACCTATTTTGAAGTCCAAAGTCTACAAAAATAAATATAGTTTAAGGTTTACAAGACCTCTTATGGAAAAAATAAAAATAACTACAAAATTGACTTGAGCTACCATGATGAGAAGTTTGACTCTATTGTGAAATATTTGTGGTTCGTGTTATAGTTTGATAGTTGAAGGCACCTCTACTGAAGGAAGATGATATAAATTCAAGTAATCATTGGAATGAATGCCTATGATAGATAAACTACAAGGATGGAAAGTTAAGGATAAAATAGGTACACATTTTTTTTTTGTTCATGTCAAGTATAGTGCATATAATGCTAAGATAATGATCTAATTCTATCTTGAAAGATAATAGTGCATTATAAAAAGAGTCTGTGTAGACATATTTTATAAATCATTAATATGTTAGCATTATAAGTCTTTCCTTGCATATAAACGCTACGTTTCTGAAATCAAGGAATGAAATTGATTCCATCTCACATATAGAAATATTGTCAATGACATTTCCAAGGTTTTCAGTTAACCCATTAGTATGCTAGTAGAACTTGTAATTTTTAAAAAGCGACGAACCTTGAAGACTTTGGACATTGAAGAATTTAGGGATTGTAAACCCTAGAAAATATTTGATTTAGAAAACTGTAGGAATGAAACCCTTCCTAATCATTTCCGTTGTAACAAGATGTCATAGCTCTTAAGAATGAAATAAATTACATCATGCTAATGAAAAATATTGGTGAAAATATTCAATATTAATGGGATTTGACCTTCCTAAAATGATAAGTACTCTACATCTCCTTGATTAATATTACCACTATTGTATTTTTACTTTTCTTATTTATATTTTTTCTCTCATAATCTTCCACTAAATATTGCAAGTAAATAATTACCTAATATTTGACAACTAATGAAAGAATGTAGAAAATCATGAATACTTTCCTAGAAGATGTAAATAAAGAAGGAGAAAGAAATTTGAAGGTTGCATTAAATAATTTAACGCTTAATGGAAACACAAAATTAAGACTTGAGAAGATTCTCTCAAAAGGTAAGAAGTTCACTTATCTTAGCTGGAAAAAGGGAGCTACAAAATCTTGGATGGATATGTAATTACTTGAGCTGATTGGATTTGTTATTTATTTGATTCAAGAACACATAAATTGAGTTGGAAGTGCTAATGATGAATACAAATGGTTGGAACTACTTAGAAGATGAGATGATTTCTTGAAAGAGAATCAAGTAGGCCATATGTTGCACTATCAAGAAAGATGATAGGGAAGTTGTGAAGCAGGTTTGGCTCCATAAAATGTTTTGATAGACTATTTGATGACAAAATGTTTTTATAATGTGATGCAAGTAAGAGCCAAAAAGTTACAATGGGATATCCATAGGTCGAACATGTCACCGATGTATTCATGAAGATCCTTTTCATGGAAAAGTGTGAGTATTTTTTATTCATGCTTAAGCTTGTAGATAACTCCTCCCTAGTTGAGAGGAAGTGAGGATGGAAACCATGTTCTCCATGTGTCATGTACTATGGCCAATACTAACATTTGTAATCCCAGTGCATGCACAGTGGTACTGGATAAGCATCAGGGACATACATTCTTGAGTCATGTATTGTGTTTGAATAGGGTTAACATCCTAAGCTGGATACATGGATGTGGTAAACATGGAAAATTTTAGGGGCTAATATTCACAGGTGGGCTAATTTTCCATGGTTTTTCCAAAAAAAATATTCGCTAATTTCCATTTTTTTATAAAAGTGATTCGCCCAAATTTTACAATATAAAATTATTTTACCTTAAAATTTGCCAACATTATATAGAAAATATATATAATATCTTTATAAATTTGAATAATTTTACAAATATATCAATAAATATTTTATATTTTTCACATTAAGGACAAGTTAGATTCGCCAATTTTTTAAACTTCAAAATAATTTTCCATCCTTAAAATTTTCCCTGGTGGTAAATAATGGTCCAGAGGACGTAATTTTCCTTTTATTAGAAAATGGTCCTATAAGGTCATACCTTGGGAACATTCAAGTTGGGTATGTGCCTTGAGAGGTAGTGGTCCAAATTTATGCCATACAACATTGTTCTCTAATCTAGTGGAGAGATAGAGTGTACTTTCCAAGGCCTTGGTATTTTGAAAATGTTGGTTATGATGACGTAAACTATCATTGATGCTTATTAATTTAGCTCCTTCCTTATATTAATATTTTAACTTGAGAATATCTTGTTGAATCATTATGAATACCTCTCTAGTTTATATGGAGTGGTGAAATTGTAACTAGTGTGGGTATTCATAACGCAATGTAAAAATATCATTGATGTATTTATTATATTCATTATTATATTTGTTTTTAGTCGAAGCATGTTATTCATGCTTAAATATTCAAGAAGAATTTATTATGAGTCAAAGAAAAATGTACTTGAGTCATGTCCCATTTGGACATTTGTAAGAAAATAATTTTGAATTTTATGTTGAGTTAATAATTCCACAAAATGTCAAGGTAGCCTGGGCCTCCAAAGAGACACATGTTCAACCTCTTGCATAACTATATATAAGAAGTATGTTCAACCCTCTTAGAGATCATTAATTTTTTTTCACACACAAGAAGTACATTTGAACCATGTGAAGGAGGACAGGAAGCATACATCAAAGGAGAGAGAACTAAAGTCAAAGAAGAGATCATTTTTCTTGACCAAATATTGGACTTGAAAAATGAATTTTTGTGTGCTATTGTAGGCCTGAAATTGCAGGGGCCAAAATTACAATGCCGAAATTTCAGGAGTTAACTAGATTTGGGAAAATTTAACCATCACTAAATTTGACCTTGGAGGTGACTTGGAGGATGGTTTGACTTGGAATTTTTGGTCTTGGTATTGGTCTTGGATATCTCATTTTTATTTGATTCTATAAGAGAAGGATTGTTGTGTTTTCCCCCTTGTGGGGATTTTCCTTGGCTAGAGCCTAATTTTGGTGGCTCTTGTCTTTTTGTTTTTCTTGTAAGATTGACTTTTGTATAATTTATTGATGAAGAAAAATTAATAAGTAATAATAAGACATTAAAAATTCCCAAGTAATTATCAAGTAAGAGGAATCAAGAATTATTTATCCTATTCTGGTTTCTCAACAAAAAATCAAAAATAATCTTGGGTGCCAACTTTAATCATCATTGATATTAAATAGAAAACAATTTCCTATCTCCACACCACTTGATGAATAAGGTGTCATTCTCATAATACCATATTGGGCTCCTTAGGACCTCCAAATGCTTAATACGCCCGTGAATGTCTAGATCACCATGATAATCCATCATGAATTTGGAAACTCCAAAATAATTTTGGGTACCAACTCTGACCATCATTGATATTAAATGGTAAAAAATATTCCTATATCCCCACCAACCTAAGGAATAAAGAGTTATTCTCATCATATCATATTGGGCTCCTAGGCCCTCCCAAGCCTAAATACACATGTGATTGTAGAAAAATTAATTACTTAAAAAGGAATCAACAAAGGATGGAACCAAACAAGAAGTCAAATTTTCCTCCTTGCTAACATTAGGTCAATTGTGCCTCCAATATCTTCCTCAATATGAAATCCCATGTGATCCATTGTCTATGGATCACCTCCTCTAACACCCTCATTTGACCACTAGTGATATGATTTGTACCTATAGATCCATATAACCTAATCACCATAATAGTAATTTCTTGGACCGCCACACTTTGAATATCAACAATGGCAATCGCCACATGAAAACAACTCTTACAACCTCCCACAATATTGGATGAACATATCTTAAATAATCCTACCCATAGGTCTAGCTAGCTATCTATCCAACTTATCCCCTTTGTAGTGGCATGTGATAAAATAATATCCACCTCAATTTATATGGGAACCATCATGCCCCAAACATTAAACACCTCATAATTCATCCTCCACAAATTCCACTAGATTTTTTAGTAAAATACCTTGGGATCAAATCAATGGGAACTCAAAATCTTGAGTAGGGTGCACTCAGCCAACTCAACTCTCACCCTCAAATTCCTTGAATAAAGTCTTTATTCTCAAAGTATTCTCTCTCCTAATAGTGAATTTCCATCTCATACATTGCGCTTGCCAAAATAAAAAAATAAAAAATGTGATTCCAAACCATCTTTTGACTTACCTAGGTAATTTTACCTCACACAATCATGTAGATCAAGTATTGCATGAATATTTATCCCAAAATCACAAAGTTACTTGCATGAATTTATAACCCATAGTCAATAAAATACTCATGTAATAGTCAACTACATAGTTACACAATCTTGCACTACTCTCATGTCCTCAAACACTCAATTTTGTGGGCCCATTATACCTATTTATTTACAAATATCGTGTGGGACACCACTTGATTGGTGTACAAGTTTGTGTGCCATTTATGACATCATTGATGCAAGTCCTATGTTATATTTGTAAAAATGTTTGTATGACTTGCCTATGATTCCCACCTTAAAAATAAATCACCATCACTACCATGGTAGTCACGATCACTTGGATCTCTTACAAGTGAAAACCATCACTAGATGCACACATAATCACCTCTCCATATAGGTAGGATATTTTATCGTTTTGTAATTTATGAGATTCTGAGAATAAACACAGAGGACAACATAAAAACCGCTTTGGAAGCTAGGATCTTGCCCTGCCAGCTTCATGGATGGATCTCTCTGTAAAATTTAAATTTGTTTTTAGTGAATTTTAGGCTAGTTATGATTGTTCTTGATTGTTTGTTTGTTTGAATAAATGACTATATCCCATTGGGTTATGGAGTAAAAAATATAATTGGTTTTGCATCAATATTTGAAAGAGTTATCACAGGGAAAGCTAGTTTGTATTAACTGGATATTTTAAGATTTTAAGTGAATTATAGAAGTAGAAGAAAAGTGGAATTTAGTCAATATTTAAAAGAAATTAATTATTCTCCAATATGACTTCAGTGGAAAACATGTAAATTGAAAACATCTAGAATAAGGTGTTCTAATTAACATATCCTATTCATCACAGTTTCTGTTGTACAATTGAGATATTTCATATTCACAGAGAAAGGAAAGACAATGAAATAACATAGTTAAAGAAGAAAAACATCACCAGTGAATACACCACATGAATCCTGTAATAAGTCGTTGTATTATTGATGCTCCGGAAAACTTGAAAATTACAATGCTCAGTAGGGAAAAATATATTCAATAATCAACCCATAATACTTCGAACATCGAATTATTTATACCTATTTTAGAAAAATAATTACATTAATGTTGTCTCAATCAACAATGTATTATTAGAAAAAAATTGAACAATAAACTCTAACTGTTACAAAATAATAGCCTCGGTGGAGATGATCTGGAATGCTGACACTGTTTTAGAGGAAACAGTTTCTGAATGGACCTATTTTTGGGCTACACTGGCTGGTGTGTTGTCTGATGCGCTGGATGAAGCTGATTGTTCTCAATTACTTTACACTCATGTAGCTCACATAGTTTATCCCATCGATATTCATCTGGGATATTAAATTTGATTACCTTTTGGTAAATCTCATCGATTTTAGTATATTTGGAAAAAGTGGGCATTACCACGAAGATATGATTTACCTCGTGTTGAATGAAAAAGTCATCACTTATTGCTTCCAGAAATGCTTCGCCTATCATACTGCCTTTGATGTTGGAGAATTGGGTGTTTTCCCTGGAAATTTCCTTTAATTTCTTCACATAGTCTTCATGGGCTATTAACTTATCATTAATAACAAATAAAGAAGGCAGACCCTTCCGTGTTAAAGGCTATATCTTGTTGAAAAACTTGTTGTCTTCTACCTCCAATCTATAGCACTTCTCTTCGAGCTGAACAACCAGATTCTTCTTGATAAGAATCCTTTTCACTTATAAGATGGTTTCTATCCTATCATGTACTCCCAATTCATCTAACTCATATATTTTCTTGGATTTCAAGAACTTGATAATGTTATTTTTTGTATGTAATATCCCAAAAGGGAGAATGCAGCAATACTTCACACAATATAAGAACTTACAACAAGATAAACAATAAATATAAGTACAAATCAGAATATGCAGAAAGAGCTGAGCCATTTTATTATATTGGAGATGAATCAGTTACACAAGTACAAGATATAGGTATATCTAGCCAAAAAGATGAGCTAGGATCACCTAGAAAACATGTGTGAAGTAGGTACAGCGTAACTATTGAGGCTCTGCAGCAAATACTGTGTTGTCTCTTCAGCAGAACATAAACATGGAGTTTCAAGCTGAAAATAGAAATGTAGATCTACTCAAAACTAGAGCTCTGATGATGCCAAGATTCAAGATCTGGCCAATGTGATGGATTCCAAAGATAACCCAGAAAGGATTTTCCAGATCTGCAACTTTGGAAAATCACCTTCCTAGGATTTGATCCTTGATCTGCTGGGAAATACAGATATGAAGAATAGACGGCTGAAATATGTTCTCAAGTCAGATATATTCTTGAAGGGTTGATCCCTTCCTCAGATCTATGAGCTAGAAGCTCTAGATCTAGCTTCTCAATCCTCCAAAAGATGATTGCAGCTCCTGCAACACAACTGCCTCTGAAAGATATGCTGTGAGGGAAAGAGAGGCCTTATTTCTGCTGAAATATGGTACAATAAACTCCAGGTTTATGGTGATACTGATGGAAATGTGAGGGGATGATCCCTCATAGGATTGCTAGCTGAAATACTAGCAACTTCCTTCCTCCTTTCAGATCTGCAATATGGAAAACATTATTCTTGGAGAGAATACTATTTCTAGGAGGTCAATAACATTTGGCCTGATACCATATCTGCAATGTGGCTCTGGGAGTGCTAATATATAAGCCCAATTGATGGGAATAACCCCTCACATTGTTCTCCAGCTGAAGTACTGAAGACAATTTCCACCTTCCAAACTAATCTTTAGAAAACTGTAGTTTTCTGAATATGAATGTTCTGTAGAAAGTAGAAAAAGGAAATGGCACTTAAAGCCTGATGTATAATTAAGTTAAAACCTCTTCGTTGGAGATCACTCAAAGAAAGAGGAGGGATTCCCGCCTGGGAACACACTTTGCTAAACAACACCTACAATCTATGCTAAAGAGCCCAAGAATGCAGTGGAATGTCACTTGACAAATTCCAGATCTAAAAGATCATACATCAAATAATCCAAGATGCCTTTCACCTTTGCCTTCATCTCCTTTAAAATGATTTAGCCATCCCAAGCCTTGGCCCTAATCTCAACTACGTAGTCTCATGTGGACAAGATCCTCCAAGTGGGACTACGATGTTTGACCAAATCAACCAAACAGTCTAGGTGCAATGTACACCTCCTCCATCATGTGTGTTTCATTTGCACATGATTCTCCATCACTTTATCATTAATGCACAATGACGCTTTGCTTGACATCTTCAAGATCTTAGTTGACTGAATCAACCCTCCATGATCTTCTCATTAAATGAGACAGGATCTCCAATTTCATTCACATTAGTAGTTGCTCAATTACCTATTTTTGCAGATCTAGTCTAGATTAATCGACATTCACACACACATAGTGGATATTTATTCTTATTGAGGATTGTGGGTCCCTCCACCCTTTTATTTACTTAATTAATTAAGAAAATCAAGGACTCTAATATTCCAAATATGATGTGAGAATATTGTAATATTACAACCCCCCTTGGAAAAATTTTACTTGTCATCAAGCAACTCCAAAAGTAGATTCAAAGCCATCTATTGCCCTCCAAATTGAATCCACATAAGGAAGGCTTTTTCCATTTTCTGCAATAGGATATGCATGTTTGGTTCCAAAGTTGTCTTTTAAAAGCATAAATAATGACCTCCAACTGTTTGGTTAGATGTCTCTCTTCCATTATGAAGTACCAAGTGACAACCATATGATGTCCAACATCATCATCAATACGTGAGGTGCATACAATAAGGTGGTTCTCTTCACAAAGAAAAAGTTCCATCACACAATAGATATCTTCATCCCATGTTTCATGAATTAGATTGAGCTTTGAGATTCTCTCATACTTAGCCCTGTTGGCCTTGTAGGTTCCAAAATTCATCATTCCAAAGTTATGCAAAAGAAGAAAGGAAGAACTAACATGGGTACACAAAGGTGTAAAACCATATTCTCCTAACAATAACCACCGGAGGAAGGCCCTTTTTTGCCATCCTCCATCTCCTCTATGTAAGATGGACAAGCCAAACTCCCCCAAAAGCAATCCAAGAAAAAAGAAATTGTGTTTCTTTCTCTCCTCCTCCTCATGTGCATCGTGAAACAAAATCATGCTAATGGACATATGAGGTGTCACATCAGCCCAATACAATGAAACATCACTAATGCACATCATGAGATCACTATGCCAAATTTTACACAATACAGAACACATAGACATAGGAGATGTCATGTGGTGGCCAAACTTTCTCAAGTGAAACCAAAATAAACGTACCTTCCCTTGCTGCAATTTATCATTGAAAAACAAGGCATGACTCAGAAAATGATGAGCTATTGGGTGGTATCCATACTCACCCAAGAGCAGCCAGCATAGCCATGCCTCCTTCTTCATATCATACATGTTTTTCAAGGTATGGATCAGAAAAATAGGTGCCTTTGGAGAGCGACAAAAATATCCCAATGGAAACCAACGTAACCAAGCATGCTGGCCCATACAAATCTAAAAGTGGCTTTTCAACCCCTTGCTTATCATCCTTACCCATTCACTCCCATGAGGATGATGAACGAGGTACTGCATAATCATGGCATCCTCCCTTTGTAGAATGCCATCCTCCCTAAACTGTTGAAGAACTTTGCATTTCATGAAGTGTTGAAATGCATCTCTAATGATATCTCTTAGTGAGATTATCTCTCCATCAAAGGCCCTCCAAAACCAAATAAGTTTTGGATTTAATGCAAGTAGAAGTTTCTCTTTGAGTAGTGAGAGGCTCATTGAGAAAGGGTCATCTAGAAAGGAGAAAAGGTTTCTCATTTCAAGATGTCTACCATTTGTCATCTTTGCTTCCATTGCTTCATGAGTGAGGCTACCTCTAGAATACTCCAAAAATGATGAAGCCCTTTCTTTTTCACAGCTACTAAGTGACAGCACTATAGATCTGTAGGGTAATACATATGCTATCTCGAAGTAAGGCACAATACTTATCTCATAATCAGCCATTGTACATAGGATAGTGCTAATCCCATTTTCTGAAACTCCACATCTCAACACAAGGGGTTGAATGTAGCTCAAAAATGATGAATAGGGATAGTTTTCACTCTCCTCCTTGATTATATCAAGGGTCCTCTACGCTATGATATTTTTCTGCTTCAAATCAACATTTTGTTCTAATCCTTGGTCATGCATTGATCTTGAAACAATATGTGCTGAAATTTTATGCACACCTTGGATCAATTGATATGTGGGGACCTCTTGACAGAACATAAGAGTTCCTCCAACTGGGACAATGGTATCTCCAACTGCCGGTAAGAGTGATGAACTATTTTCTTCAAGTGTACCAGCACTGGTATCCTCCTCCTCGTCCTCATGCACCTCCTGATCCTACATGGGACTTCATAAGTCAAGAGCTCAAGACTACTTTGCAAAGATGCAAGTGTCTCTTCTTGAGATACAAGTACTTCTGCACCAGGTGGTGAAAGTAGTGACCTCTTGTCCAGAGTGACAAGATCAACATTCTCCTTGGTTTCCTTGGGAGATGCCCCTTTGTAGCACAACTCTATCTTCTCCACATCAAACTTCTTTCTAAACTTGTGAAAGAAATCTGAATACTTGGTCACCTTTTCATGCTCTAGGTGCCCAAACCACAAATCTTCTGCTTCATCTAAGAGATGAAGTGTTGTAATTTGAACAACCTCCTCTTTAGCCACAAGATGTAGCTTGAAAAATGAATCTAACTCCCTCCTCCAAGCCTTGGAATTGCTTGAGGAAGATCCATCAAATGTAGGCAAATAGAATCTATTATACCTCTTCCTTCTATTGCTGCTATATGATCCTCTTTCTTCTATAATCTGGAAGAATTGTTGGAGAGTTAGCTTCTCCTTGAAAGCTCTAGAATGTGCTTTATACTGTTCAAGATATATTCTGAGAATCTCATGATTCTTAGGTTCATTTCTTTCTTCACTTCTATACCTCTCACCTTCATCAAAGAAAGTGGGCATAGTGGATCTATGAGGAGATCTAGGGTTCTCCGGTCTTTCTTGCTACTGATAGGAAGTGCTTTCCTCATCAGATCTTCTTCATGGATATTCTCTTTGTTCTTCCTCCTTCATTTGATTGACCTCCTTGGAGAGATATTGCATGGATCTGAAGAAAGGAGTGACAAATCTCACATCCTCCATGATAGATTTCATCTATCTGTTCTTCTTCCAATGTAAAAAGATGAAGTGTCCACAAGCTGAGCCAAAGATCATGCTTTGATACCACTGTAATATCCCAAAAGGGAGAATGTAGCAATACTTCACACAATATAAGAAATTACAACAAGATAAAAAATAAATCTAAGTATAAATTAGAATATGCAGAAAGAGCTGAGCCATTTTATTATATTGGAGATGAATCAATTACACAAGTACAATATATAGGTAGATCTAGCCAAAAAGATGAGCTAGGATCACCTAGAAAACATGTGTGAAGCAGGTACAGCATAACTGTTGAGGCTCTATAGCTAATACTGCACTGTCTCTTCAATAGAACATAAACATGGAGTTGCAGGCTGAAAATAGAAATGTATATCTACTCAAAACTGGAGCTCTGATGATGCCAAGATTCAAGATCTGGCCAATGTGATGGATTCCAAAGATAACCCAGAAAGGATTTTCCAGATCTGCAACTTTGGAAAATCAGTTCCCTAGGATTTGATCCTTGATCTACTGGGAAATATAGATGTGAAGAATAGATGGCTGAAATATGTGCTCAGGTCAGATCTATGCTTGAAGGGCTGATCCCTTCCTCAGATCTATGAGCTAGAAGCTCTGGATCTAGCTTCTCAATCCTCCAAAAGATGATTGCAGCTACTGCAACACAACCACCTCTAAAAACTACGCTGTGAGGGAAAGAGAGGCCTTCTTCCTGCTTAAATATGTTGCAATAAACTCTAGGCTGATGGTGAGACTAATGGCAATGTGCGGGGATGATCCCTCACAGGATTTCTAGCTGAAATACTAGCAACTTCCTTCCTCCTTTCAGATATGCAATATGGACATCATTATTCTTGGAGAGAATAATGCTGCTAGGAGGTCAATAACATTTGGCCTAATGCCAGATCTGCAATGTGGCTCTGGGAGTGCTGATATATAAGCCCAAGTGATGGGAATAACCCCTCACCTTGTTCTCCAGCTGAAGTACTGAAGAAAATTTCCACCTTCCAAACTAATCTTTAGAAAACTGCAGTTTTCTGAATATGAATGTTCTGCAGAAAGTAGAAAAAGTAAATGGAAATTAAAGCCTGATGTATATTGAAGTACAAACCTCTTCCTTGGAGATCACTCAAAGAAAGAGGAGGGATTCTCGCCTGAGAACACCCTGTGCTAAACAACACCTGCAATCTCTGCTAAACAACCCAAGAATGCAGTGGAATGTCACTTGAAAATTCTAGTCTAAAAGATCATACATCAAATAATCCAAGATGAATTTCACCTTTGCCTTCATATTTTTTATAATTATTTAGCCATCCCAAGCCTTGGCCCTAATCTCAACTACGTAGTCTCATGTGGACAAGATCCTCCAAGTGGGACTGCGCTGTTTGACCAAATCAACGAAACAGTCTAGGTGCAATGTACACCTCCTCCATCATGTGTGCTTCATCTGCACATGATTCTGCATCCCTTGATCATTAATGCTCAATGACCCTTTGTTTGAAATCTTCAAGATCTTACTGAATGAATCAACCCTCCATGATCTTCTCATTAAATGAGACAGGATCTCTAATTTCATTCACATTAGTAGTTGCTCAACTACCTCTTTTTGTAGATCTAGTCTAGATTAATCCACATTCACACACACAAAGTGGATATTTATTCTTATTGAGGATTGTGGGTCCCTCCATTTTTTATTTACTTAATTCATTAAGAAAATCAAAGACTCTAATATTCCAAATATGATGTGAGAATTTAGGAATATTACGTTATAGTAGGCATCTCTCCAACATCCTTTTTTATATCTGTGATAGCATCATTGGCCTTTTTAATCAACTCCTTTTGTTCAAAATAATTTGGATGCAGGGCCAGATCTCATTAATGGAGTTCATCACAACTGTGCAAATGATTTCCTTGGATTGGGCCAAGGTCTATCCAATTTCTGATTCTCTCTTTGACTTCTACAATCTCTCTATCAATTTTTAAGCTCTTTGTGCTTCTGCTGAATGAGAAACTTCACTCCTTGATCTCTGGCCTTGCAGCACTTTGAATTGATCCTGTAGTTTTTTTTTTTCCTCTATCTGAATACACAGATTTTTTATTGTCTTTGTCAACTACTTTGCACCATCTTTTTTTTGTGTTGTAGATATTGTGGTTGTAGGAATGGTTGTAAGAGGTACAACAACCAAAGGAACCATGGATAGTTTTGTAGCCTGCTCCTTCTCTTTGATCATTTTTCCATTTATGTCTCCATTTGTCTTATCTGTGCATTTTTCTCCATGATGAGATTCATCATATCAGTTTTCTAGGTCTTTGTCTCTTCTATATATTTGGTGAGAGGATCTTCTATAACTGATAGATTCAACTATTTTCTCAATGCTACTATGTCATCATTCTTCTTTTTATTATCTCCTCTACAACCTTCATATTAGAGCGATCATATCCTATGTTAACCACCAAGTATTCTAAGGATTTAATCCTTGTATCCTTAGCAAGAGAAGATATTTTCTCCATTTTTAACTGTGACTAGATGTTGGACAAAGAAACCTGCAACTTAGAAAGATGCATTGCTGTGTTAGTTAAAGTAGAAGAGATCATTTCACTTGTCTACTTGTGCATCTCCATTTGATCAATGGGATGAATATCTTTTCTGTAAAATTTGAAATATGTATTCTTGTAGTCAGCTGCTGACTTTGGATTTGAAATCTAGGCCTCAAGGAAGGTCGTCTGCATCTTACCTTTCTCAAAATCAAATGCTGAGAAAAACCTGATTTGAGAACTGGAATTCTGCTTCTAGAATTGACTATAGGTATTGTTCTTTAATATTTCAATTTTCAATTTTGTCTCTCTAAATGTGTCAAATACTGTCTTCTCTTTCTCCCCTTGGACAACCTTAGTTTTCTGAATAACCTATTGTTGGTCATGTGAAGCTGAAGAAGTTGTAGGAGAAATGGTTGATTGGCCACCAACTTGAGAAGATGAAGGTGTTTCCTTAGTGACTACAACAACCTCATGTTCTGAATATTTGTCTATATTAGCTTTAGGATTCAACTTGGTCCTTTTCAGTACATTATTTTTAACTCCTTTCTTGTAGTGTCAGTCATTGAAGGTGACTCTTCTTCTCATTGCCTTTTCCCTGCTTTTTCCTCTAGGACAGGAGTGATCTAGGTTGCTCCAGAGACACACATAGGACAAATAGGGCTTATGAAAGCTCAAAAATCAAAGTGGTAGAAATGTGGAAAACTCAATTTCAAGTTTAATGTCTCATCGTCTCGATCGTAATGGTGTGAATTGTTCGTCAAACCGAGCTTGTATGCGAAAGTTAGAGGTAGTCAAAGTTCTGGGGTTGACTTGGTGACATGGTAAGTTAAAGAAGGCGTAATTTTGTAGATTACGATGGTTGGATTCTGGCCAGCTCCAGCCAAAATCCAAGAAAATTTATGGGATGGATAAAATTTCTTCTACCACCTAAAATCGGGTAATTTTAAAATGTGTGTTTGCTATAAAAACAGAAAGTATTAAAAAAATGGGTGACGGGCCATGACCCCTGCCGCCCCCGTGGGACCACGTTATAAAATGTTTAAACAAATATTAATTATGGGGCAGTGGGCCATGACCCCCACCACACCCTCCACCCACGACAACCAAAATATAAAACTTTTTGTTGAGGGGGCGAGTGGTTAACCTTGCCAGCCTTGCAGATCCCACACCACAAATACATGTGGAATGGTTATAAACATTGAACATGCACAAAGTATGGGGGTTGGGTCAAGCTCCGTGGAGTGGACTCGCCCACCCACCTATTATTATATTGATATGACAAAAATGGGAAGGCAAGCTTTGATCCCCTGACCTCCCCTCAAACAATTGCTACATTTACCACTCCACCGTTGGTGCATTCGTGGTTATGTCCACCCGCCAATTTTTATATAAACCTATTTTTTATCAGTGCATCGAAGAGGAGGATACCTGAGGAGTCTCACAAATTTTGAGTTTTTTTAAATATTTTATTTGCATGCAGGTTGAACCATGAGCCAAGATGCAGAGGCAGTGGAACTATGATTAAGCCTCATTTCCAGAGAGGCCAAATTTTCCTGGTGTCCAAATTGGACAAATTTTATATGGATTTTACACCTCTCGATGACACAAACTTGATGGAGGTGTCATTTTCTGCAATAGAGGTCTTGAGTTTTTGGCCATATTCCAGATTGAGATGACGGTGTCAGATTTCAGCATGTGGACAGTCAATTTCTTTCCATTCAATACCAAGTTTGCGATGGTGCATGATCCAACGATTGAGCAGCCCATTTTTCAGCCAGCATTAGAGTTGAGGTATATGAAGTGTTGTTTCCATGTACTTCATTGATTATTTCTATAGGATTCTTTATGTCATGTCAATTCCTGCTTGATGTATGATGAAAATTCTTCATGTTTATTTGCTATTTTTTATTCCTGCTGATGTAATATGCATAATATTTATGTGTATTGATGTGGTATCTATTTATCATGGATGGTGATTTATATTGTGAGATTCCTTTGTTGCCTTGATGGCGGGATACTCTTTGTCACCATGTGTGAAGTTGTCATTCTAATAGGAGGTTTGTGATGAGTGAGAGTTCCTTGTAACATAATGTCTCATGGGGAGACTTTTCCACTCATGTTGAGGGATTTTCCTTGTATGAAAAATCAAGAACATCCATGTACATTATCACTAGTTACAACACTGAATGAAGCGGCCAAGACCATCGAAACACTGAGGCCCAGAGAAATAGTCCACACTGGACGAACTCCATTATTAAACCTCTTGCGTTGTTTTGTCATATGATTGTTGACATGTTTTCCTCTTGTTTATATCTACATATGTGTTCATTAATTCTTTTGATAAAATGTAATTATAACACATCAGACGAAGTAAAATTTCTTGGTTAAAATGGTATCAGAAATTTACCCGGATCAAGTGGTATCAGAGCGGTCTTCTTGCTGATGTGAACCACAAACATGAACCATTGAATGTGTAGAAATGGAGGATTTCAAAGACATGTACAAGAACATGCTCAAGGTGTTCAAGAAAGCGGACATGTTGTATGAAGCTTATGAGAAACAAGCAACAGATAACACTGAGTTGAAAACGCTTCTACAAGAGGAGGAGGACAAACATCAATTTCAGCTTCAATTGCATGCCATGATAGAGGCATTAGAAGAATTGAAGTGAAATGATGGAAGTCTTCAAACAGATAATGATACATTAAAGACCCATATACAAGAAGAGAAGGAGGAGAAGCATCGATTGCAGCTTCAATTGCAAACCACGACAGAGGTATTGGAAGAATTGAAGTGCAACGATCAAAGTCTTCAGACAGATCATGCTGTATTAAAGACGCTTCTATGAGAAGAGAAGGATGAGAAGAAACGATTACAAATTCTGCTACAAGCCACGACAAAGGCCTTGGAGGAAGTGAAGCATAATGAAGGGTTAGAGAAGCCCTCTTCACCCGTTTCAAAATCAAAATCTGAGGTAAACAGTCGTGATCATACTTCATTTTCATCTTCACATGATATCATTTCTATTGGAATTTTGGAGATACCCATTACAAGAACCGACATGAGACTCCTTACCAAGATGGGTTATAAAGGAGGAGGACTTGGCATTCATGGCCAAGGCATAACTCAGCCATTGGAGGTTGTGTAGAGACCTCGCTACGTAGGTTTGGGATACACTAAAGGAGAATGTTTTAAGGTGTCAGAAGCCTCCACGAAAATGTGGAAACTATCAAGGCAAGATAATGATGGGAAAAAATCACCATCATCATATTAAAGTGCATATTGAAAAGAGAGAGTTGAGGCAAGCTCTCATTGCCATAATGACATCAGAGGAAAAAATACATTGTTGAACTTGTTAAGGGAAAATATTGATGGGAACATTTCACCATCATCATAGGGAAGAGCATGTTACAATAGAAGAGATGAGACAAGCTATCATAACCGTTATCACACCAGAGATCACCAGGAAAGGTATAATAAGTCTCAATATTAGCAAGTTGATTTTGATTATGAGCATGTTTCTAATCATGAACACAAATCATGGCATAAGAAAACTTGTCATTTTTTTGGTTTACATAACCATGTCATTGCTTAGTGTTGGAAAATATTGGCAGCAAAAAGGAGGATGAGGCGTGAAAATCATTCTCCATGGCAAGGAAATAAAATGATTAAACATGTCTAGAGAAAGAAGACCTTTTTCCACCATTGCAACCAAAGTGGCCATTATAGAGCCATGTGTTCGAGGCTCCATCCATAGCAACACATTAAGGATGAAGCATCGGTGCATGAACCAGTTGAAACAGTTCTTCGACAAGCAAACGTGCCATAGGGAGATGATCCATTCTCTTTGATAAGTGAGAGATGGTTTTTCTAGATGTGGTAGTGTGTCATGACCGTGTTTGTAAATCATATGTTGCATTTTTAACTGTAAAAGTAATGATGTGTTTTCCATCGCTTGTTAAGAAACCATGATCTTGGCCTTGTTTTGAAAATCATGTGATGCATTTCTTTTATGTAAAAGTGATGTGTTTGTCATCACTTCGAAATGCGACAATGATGTTTTTGGCCTTGAAATGATAGTTGGGGTGTGATTTCCATTTAATGTAAACTTGACCACCGAGTATAAAATTGTGGCAAGTATGGAAAATTTTGGGTCATAGTTGGTCATAATTTGAGCATGTAATTGCAGGAGATTGTACTACAGGTTTGCAGAGGATGCAGGTGTCAGCTCATCACTTAAGGCTCCGAAGAAAAAAGGTGAAGGAGATGGAAGGGTGACCTTTTTCAGGAAACTTGTGGTGCAGAAATTGTACACAGTAGTTGCAGATTATTGTTGATGCTTTTGGAGGACCAAAAGCTCCTCAGTGGGGAGGAATGATCCAGGTGACTCCAGACACATACACAAGACAAAGAGGGCTTATGAAAGCTCAAAAATCAAAGTGGCAGAAATGTGGCAAACTCAGTTTCAAGTTGAATGTCTCTTCGTCCTAATTGCAACCGTGTAAACAGTTTGTCAAACCGAGCTCGTATGAAAAAGTTAGAGGTAGTCAAAGTTTTGGGGTTGACTAGGTGACATGGTAGGATAAAGAAGGTGCAATTTTGCAGATTCCGATGGTCGGATTCTAGCCAGCTCCAGCCGCGATCTAGGAAAATTTTTGGGAGGGATAAAATTTCCTCTACCACCTAAAATTGGGTAATTTTAATATGTGTGTTTGTTATAAAAAAAAAAAAAAAAAACAGGGTGGCAGGCCATGACCCCAACCGCCCCCATCAGACCACATTATAAAATGTTTTAAAAAAATTAATTATGGGACCACAAGCCATGATTCTTGCCACACCCTTTGTCCATGACAACCACAATATAACAATGTTTGTTAAGGGGGTGGGTGATCAACCCCGCCACCCCTACGAAGCCCACACCACAAATACATGTGGAAAAGTTATAAATGTTGAATATGCATGAAGTATGGGGGTCGGGTCGAACTGCGTGGAGCATACCCGCCCACCCACCTATTATTATGTTCATACGATCAAAATGGGGAGAAAGGATTTGATCCCACAACCTCCCATCAAAAAATTTCCACATTTACCACTGCACCGTTGGTGCATTCATGGTTATGTCTGCCCACCAATTTTTATATAAACCCATTTTTCATCAGTGCACTGAAGAGGAGAAGACATGAGGAGAGGCACACATTTCAAGGTTTTTTTAAATATTTTATTTGCATGCAGGTGGAACCATGAGCTAGGATGCAGAGGCAATGGAACCCTAATTGAGCCTTATTTCCAGAGGGGCCAAATTTTCCCAGTGTCCAAATTGGACAAATTTTATATGGATTTTACACCTCTTGGTGACACAAACCTGATGGTGGTATCAGTTTTTGCAACAAAGGTATTGATTTTTTGGCCATATTCGAGATGGGGATGAAAGTGTCATATTTCAACATGTGGACGGTCAATTTCTTGAGATTTGACGCCACGTTTGTGATGGTGCATTCAGATCCAACGATTGAGCAACCCATTTTTCAGCCAAGATTAGAGTTGAGGTATATGAAGTATTTTTTCCATGTAGTTCATTGATTATTTCTGTAGGATGCTTTATGTCATGTCGATTCCTACTTGATGTCTGATGTAGATTCTTCATGTTTATTTATTTTTTTATTCTTGCTAATGTAATATGTGGAATATCTATGTGTATTAATGTGGTATTTATTTATCATGGATGGTGATTTATTTTTTGAGATCCCTTTGCTTCCTTGATGGCGGGATACTCTTTGTCACCATGTGTGAAGTTGTCATGCTTATAGGAGGTTTGTGATGAGTGAGAGTTCCTTATAACGGAACGTCTCGTGGAGAGACTTTGGCACTCACGTTGAGGGCTTTTCCTTGTATGAGAAATCAACATCATCCATGTACATTATCACCAGTTACAAAACTGAATGAAGCGGCCAACACCATCAAGACACCGAGGCCTGGAGACGCAGTCCACACTGGATGAAACTCCATTATTAAACCTTGTGCAATTTTTTTCATATGATTTTTGACATGTTTTCCTCTTGATTATATCTTCATATGTGTTCATTAATGATTTTTATAAAATGTAATTCTAACACATTAGACGAAGTAAAAGGTCTTGGTTAAAAGGGTATTATAAATTTACCCAGATCAAGGAGTCTATGATGTTGATGTCGATACTAGCTTCTCCTCAGCTTCCTGCAATGTGTTCTCAGCCCATTCCAACTGGTTCATGTACTTCTCTATCTCTAGTTTATGGGTGTGTAAGTAAGGAGTAGTCTTGTTTTCTAACCTTAGCATTGAAATGCTTCCCAGAGGATCATAGGACCAGGAAAAGCTTAGGATGAAGTTCATTTCTTTAAGTATCTTCTTTGCTTCCTCACCTGCTTACCTACTATTACAAATGAAGGGACCTGTTATGCAGATTAATCCCTCTTGCGAACAAGAGCGATCTCCCTAGTGTTCTACGAATAGCTAGAAACAAAGATCCATTTGTAAATTGTTTTCTCCAGATTATTTGCAATTCGAAATTATTATAAACAAAGAAAGAGGACATCCCCTACCTTTAAATCCAACATTCAGTGCATTCTTTATCCAGACACTCCAAAGAGGTTTCTTCAATAAGTAGAACCTGCAATCAAAGATAGACAAAAAAATTAAAAGCACCCGCAACATATAATAATTAATAACAACTAGTCTAACTTAGTGATCAAGGAGTCTAAGTATTGAATTATTCAAATAATCACAAGAAAAACTCAATGAGAAAAGGATATCCATATGTATTACCTTGAATGAAAAGAGTAACTTTACAATCTGATGCCTTGATGTCGTACAAGTTTCTCCCGGGGTCCTAAACAATTGTTCCTCCTTCAGTTTGAAAAGCCTTCCTCTCTTTGAACCAACATGGAGTTATGGACATAAGTGTGTGATCATTCTCATGTCAACAACAACTAGTGTAGAGAGTATGCTCTCTTCAGAATTCCTTCAACAATTACCTCATATATGCTACATAGTCTACCCTTCAACCTGAAACTAGAGATCAATTTATAGGAAAATGGAGGTAGTTTCAATTCCATGAAGAGGGGATGGATTCCTCTCATGAAGGGATTTCAGCTCCGTGGACCAAGGGATAAGCTCCATGAGTGGAGGGATAAAGCTCCATGAATAGAGGGATAAAGCTCGAATTGATCTTGCCCCTAGAAGCTTCTAGTTGGGAATATTCGACCAGCGAGGCTTCTAGATTTTAATTTTCCCTTTATTTGAATTTTTACGGGGGTCCACAGGTTTTAGCAACCAAACATGCAGGAGCTACCGTAGGCTATAGAACAAGTATCCACGAACCTGCAGGAAAAGGCTAGAAAAAGTGTGGAGGTAGAATTTTAAGGGTTTTAATAAAGTTTTCTCCAATTCCAAGACTTGGTTTAGGAACATTATGGTTTTTGACTTCTAAGGGAGCACAATGTAGGTAGTGATAGACCTATATGGACATTCTAATGTCATGGTGACAAAATAACGTGTAACAGATTTCCCCCTAAAGTGTGAAGTCTGATGTTGTTCTGAAGAGTGAAGTGATTTATCATTCTGAGGATTTAGATTGTGGACACACTAGTTGAAAACCTGTAAAAACATTCAATACAAGCATGCATATATATATATATATATATATATATATATATATATATATATATATATATATATATCATCGTTGAGGTAGGCATTCCCATACTCATATCAAAACTAAATAAATGTTTCGGTACAAATATGATTTTAATATTACATAAAAAAGTAGACACAGTATGGGCACAACCATCTGTCATAATTAGTCTACTGTGTCATGAATAATAAAACTCCTCACAGCCTGGATGGTGGAAACTAGATCCAGGGTCTTGATTTCTGCTTCCTGAACTAGTATGATTCTATCCATGCGATTGATTGTGTTGAAGTCGAACATGGTAGAAACCACTTGATTACCATTTAATGATGTGAAATTTTAACAAGTGTGAGAGAAACCACCAATAATGATAATGGCTCTAAAAGTACTCAGTATAATCCACAAAGTGTGAATGAATGATTTGCAGTCAAACACTTCATGGAATCATTCGATCGAAGGTCAATGATGCAACCTGTTGTTGAAGGCGAGAAACCTGCCATTAAGGCATGCAGATCCCAAGGCACTGATAGGATTCTAGATCAAATTTCTATATGATGAGTTGTCATCGATAGAAAGTGACCCGTCGCAGGAAAGCCCAAGACATGAAACCATTAGATCAAGTTTTGAAGAAATATTTGCAAGGAATGACTTAGGGATGGTCAATGCGAATGGAGACAAATGTTTGCAATGAATGGCTTATTTGAACTATCTCTTGAACACATAACTTCACTACAAATGGTTTGGCAGCAATTGACTTAAAGCTAATTCCCAGAAACTGGCTAAAGACTTTCAATGTGGTTTGATTAACTGTTAGACAAAGGATTTCCCAACCCAGGTACAAACGTGACAAAGTGTCATGTTCAAGAGTGGTATGCTACTTTTTAAACAAGGATGAAAACTTGATTCTTTTTATCTCTTTTTCCCCCACCATTACTGGCAAGTACCTCTTTATTTTTGACAAGCTTGAGGAGGATAACATTTGCTTGTTTTTGTAAGCTCATCCTTTGGATGAGTCCATCTTAGTATTAAAATCAAACCCTAAGAAGGAGTGGTTCAATCCTGTTTGTAATCAACAGGTCCTGTATTATTAAGTTTTAACAAGTCCAGTATAAGAGAAACTCAACGTTTTTCAGTTTTATGGAGTCAGAAGAAAAACATAAGTAAACTTCATGGTTGTTTTTTTTCGTAAATTTAGTCTCTTAGGCCCAAAAAAGGATAAAATAATGCAGGAGAGAACTCTATTGACCATGATTAGTCAACATATACCTTTTTTGTAATTAGTCCATTTCAGTCTGGAAAAGGGCTAAACTTATACTAAAGGGATGACTATTCATTTAAATTAACGAGTTCGAATAGTCAAGTACTCGGCGATATTTTCATATTTAGAGAGTCTGAAAAGGGCTTAAAAGAGAACTCCAGGGTTTTTATTTTTCGTAATTTTCAAGAACCCAAATAAGTGATAAAAGTATACTCAGTTGGATGACTTTGAATTTAATATACAAGCAGGAAAAGATGGAAAGAACTCGACATTTTCATGTGTTTTACGAGAATGAAAGATAGCAAAATAATCTCGGGATTTTCACGAGTTTAATGATTCTTGAAAATAATAACCGAAATGGACTCAAGATAGGTTTCATTTTTATACAAGCTTGAAACATAGGAAAAATTATGCTTGAGAGTGGTTTCATTTTTACACAAGCTTGAAACGTAGAAAAACTGTGCTTGAAATAAGTTTCAATCGCCCCCAAGCATAACTTACTAGAGCACATGCCCCCTAAGCTTCATTTCATTCAACTAAGTAGCCTACAGGTTACTAATAGCTGGATTGAATGAAGGTTCATTTACGAGATCGGATGAAAGAATCGACTTGACACTTATGAGATCTAATCAAAGACTCGACTCAATTAGGAGAGGGATTTGTTTCATATTTTAATGAGCTTGACACAGGAAAAGAACTATTCTCATTGCCTGATTCATTTTTTAACAAGGTTGACACAATAAAAGGAACTATCCTCAAGGTGACCTGTTTCATTTTTTAACGAAGTTGACACAGTAAAAGAACTATCCTCGTGGTGGCCTATTTCATTTTTTAACGAGGTTGACAAGTAAAAGAACTATCCTCATGGGGGCCTATTTCATTTTTTAATAAGGTTGACACAGTAAAATGAACTCTCCTCATAAGGGTCTGTTTCATTTTTTGACGAGGTTGACACAGTAAAAGAACTATCCTCATGAAACCTTGTGATGGCTTCCAACTGGAAGTAACACATGTCAAGGGAAACTCCTCAATCATGGCTTCCAAGAGGTCTTCATCGGATGAAAGAACAATTCTCTAGAAGAAACACATGTCAAGGGACTCAATAGGGATAAGAACATCGTGTTCAAATAATCCCATAGGGTTTTCCATGTCAATTATTATATCTAAGTCAAAGGAAGTAGAGAAAATAGTGAGAGGCTCGTTTGCATTGATAACTGAAAACAAGGGACTGGTTGCCACATAATTAACTCGTGGCGGGGTAGATACCACTTCCACATAAGGAAAATTCAGGGGTAAATTTTGATTCGACTACCAATAATATGACACCCCATTGTGAGGGAAAGACATCACGCAAAAGAGTGTTGATACGACATCTTTCATTGCATAGACATAGTCTCGCCTCAGGAGAAAATTGATTCCAAGGGGCCTCAGACTACCATAAGATCAATACAGACAGTTTTACCTTCCAAGGTAATAGGAAACACAAGAAGTATCCCTAAAGGTTCACTAATGGTTCTGTTAAAGGATGAAAAATTCTGTGTAACAGGCACAAGCTAAGGGGAACCTAAAGCTTTCCAAGAAGTTGAGGATAAAATACTAACAGAAGCACCTTCATCTACATTCGTGTGGTGCACATTCTTACCACAAGCCTTCACAATGATTTAGAAAGGGATGGAGGAAGGAAGACGAGGTTCTGTAAGTCTATTCCAATCAAAGGAAAATACTTCAGTACTTGGAGGGGGTTCTGTAGAAACATGTAAAATGCCCCCTAGCTTAGAAGAATCTGATGTAACAAGAAGAACCTAAGTGGTATGAATTTCACTCTCTATAGGGAGAGTGGGATCGATCAAATGTAAAATAAATTCGACCACTTGATCAACAATTGGATCATCAATCTGAGTGATATCATTTTCACACTTTAATGGAAGAGTGGGATTTACTATACTTGGAATTAGATCAATCACTTCATCAGTTAACGGTAGGTTATGAGAAAGTTTACGGTAACCAGTTGGAAGTTGTTGCTGTGGAACAGTAAGGTTTTCCAAAAATTTTGAGGCTTCATCCATGTGAGGGAAAATGTGAGTTTGATGACTCCCTTTGAATAACCTACAAGGAAACCTAACTTTACCCTTTTTCCCAAGAACCTGACAATCACTGGTTGATGGATCAATGGTAAGTTGATAGGATCTTTCTGACCATACTTCCAAGACCTTAGGAATACCAGAATAATTGATAAGGAAGTAGCCACCCTTACAAAGTTTGCAAGGGAATTTTGGGTTGCGATGCATGTTGGAGGCTTCCTCAATACTACCAACACTTACAACCATGGTTGGTTGGTTGAATTCTTTCTTATCTTGCTTCTTCTTCTTCTTCCATTTCTTCTTCTTCTTAGCTACTTAGTTACTAGCGTTAAGGATTTACCAAGCGAAGAGGAAGAAAGGAAGGAAGACATGTTGGGTGAAGAAGGTAAAGGGTCAACATGAGGTTGGTGATGTTGAGATGGTGAACTCTGTTGAGGTGAAGCATCCGGTTGAGGTGGAACAATTTGAGTATTCGAGGCCAATGAAGTTGAAAATAACCATATCGGTAAACCTATGGTAAATCCAGGTAATGACAATGTAGCCATATAAGGAGGACCAACATTTCCAAAGCAAGGAAAAGTACTAGGATTCTCATTAAGAGGGGTTCCTTGATTGGTAAATTCTGGAACTGTTGCCATTATATTCAACTTCAGTGAATTTATTTAAAAATATTAACAATTCAAATTCAAAATCCACACCTAAGATCTCTAAAAAGTAAAAAAAAAACAAATGAACACGCGCTATCAAATCTAGGAGTCAAACCACACACAAACAAGTTTTTTTCATAGTGAAATCACTAGTTGGTGATGAAATCCAACATCATAGAGATCAATGTAAAAAATTGGCGGTTGGAATAGTTACCCTGACAACCTGCTTAATGAAACATATCGATGAAAGTACCTCCACTACGCCATCTCAATGTGAAGTGCACCCTTTGGAAAGTCCAAGTGAGTCTAGTCAACGTCTGCTCCAGGTACAGTGGGACCTTCCCTCCACCGTCACCTTGGGAAAAATTCTAAATATTATGGCCACTAAGGTAACCAATTGAGACAAATACACCTAGGGAAATAGTCTACAATCTGATATACATGCAAGGGAAGAGTATCAAGCTCAATCCCCTTGAAAGCTCCTTGATATAATCGAAGGTTTACCAACAAGTGACCCCAGGCTCCTCGACAGTGGTCTATCTGAGGTTTACCATTTTTAGTACGTGCACATTTGCTATCTTTCCCAATGAGATAGGTACGATTACCTCACTAGTTATGACATGATTTCGTACTTGAATTTTTTAAGAAGAGCTTCCCAGAGCACAATTGCAACAATTGGAAATTTTCCTTACCGCAATATTACTATTGTTTGTTTTAATTGATTTGGAACATTAATTACAACCTATTCCAAAGCACTAGTCCTGAACTAGATTGGTGGAAAGAGCCCTAGAAAATGTAAAAATTACTAGATGAATTTTATTAAACGTTGTGTTATTTGGTTGTTTTTACTCAAAAGGTGAATGGATATGAAACCAATGGTGTGTTGAACTGACCCAAAATTGAATGCAATCGAATATGATAATGTAATCTTTTCAATTTGATGAATTGTAACTAAATTAAGGGGAGAGGTTCTATTCACTTCCATTGAATGAAAACATTTATAAATAAGAGAAAATATAACAAATTATCTAATGCACTAATTTCATCAAGAAAAAAAAATGCTAATCAATTCCAATTTTTATTTTTATGTTTTTAAAACAATCATAAAAACATGTAAATTCAAATCAAAGAAACTGATCTAAATCTACGATTGATTTTTCCATAATGTAAACTATGCAGTTGTAATCTATGCACAATTCACTTGAAAAATATGCAAATGCAATCTATGCACATTTTTCATTCATATTTTGAAAATGAGAATTCTAATTATGCAAATGTGATCTATGCAAGAGAATTCTTAGACACAGGATGATTCTAATGTGTTAGCCACCGATAAATTCTGTTATACCAAGAAGTGGCTAATTTTGTTCTTCAAAACTTCAAGAGATAATTCCCCTTTCAAAACCTATCATCTTTGAATTTTTTATGAAGATAACTAATTCTTTAGTTAATATTCACTACTGTTTCCCTTATAAACCTGAAAAATATGTTGTTTTCTCGAAGAAAAAACTGCTAAAAAACCCCATTTTTCATCATTTTTACCCCTCCTTTCATTCATAAAAAACCCCATTTTCATCCCCTTTTTTCTTCGTAGAATCCCTCCATAAAGCCTCATTCACCCTTTAAAATTCACTCCAACACCCTTTTAAACCATTTGGTCCCCTTTCATTTGGTTTAAAAAACTCCTTTTTTCCCTATCCAAACCCTTAATTTGCCTCAAAAACCCTGTTTTTTAGGCCTAAAGCCATCCAAAACATTATAATTGTTTTAAGCCCATGAGGGCTTAACTCCTATAACCCTATGCCTCATAAAATCATAATCCCCGCAACCGGGCGCTTAAAGGACTTAAAAATCCTTTCCCAAACTCGACTTTCCTTTGAAATTTCGTAAAAAACCTGACTTTCCTTTGTTATTCATAAACCCGAAGAAGTGATTCAGAAAAAATCTAGGTCATTGATCTCTTTTATATCTAACGGCCATCAGATAATCGCATCACAAAAATTCATTTAACACATTTTCATGGTTTATTTCCTCCCGCCGATGCGATCCTGCGATCGTTTCTCCACCGTTGATCTGATTTACTCCACCCAGATCCAACGGTCCATATCGCTCCCCTTTTCAAAACCTATCTTCTACTTTTTCCTTCATTAGTTAATCATGACTGTCAATCTAGTTTCAAGATCAATGGCTTTCACTCCATCGCAAATCGGAAAATCGCAAAACTCTTATCCAGTTACTATTGACCTTCACCGATTGTGATCCTGTGATTAAATATTGGCTGTTGAATCCACAAGAACCAACGGTTTAGATTTAATCACGCTTCGTCAAAAGCCCTTGCCATCGCACCCGAAGATTTAATCCTGACCATTGATGTCTCTTAGATTGAACGGTTCGCGCTCAATCGCATTGGCACATTTTAGTGCTACCCTACCCTTTGACCTCCGCCAATGCAATCTTGCGATCAAATCTCCCTCATTGATTTCCTCTAATCCAACAGCCCACATTACGTCCGCTCTTCACACCCCGCTCTTTTTATATCTCCCCCTCGAAAGATCTCGATTTTTCATTTCTAGATCCAGCGGTCAAGATCTAAACCACCGTTTGACCCCACCTACCTTTCCGCCGGTGCATCTTGCTTTTCATCGCGTGCGATCTGCACCGTTGGATCTACTGCCCCTCATCCAACAGCTGAAACTCCATGTCACGTAAATTAGTGCCTGAACATTAATGCCATAAAATTACGTGATATGGGCGGTTTTAAAAGGACACGTGTCAAGCGCAGACCCATATCACGTTCTTTTGGGAAAATTTTGAAACCACTCCAATGTCGCGGGAATAACACCAGCTGTTTTCTGCCAAACCACCTTTCCCCTTTGTATTGCATTTCCTCATTTAATCTCCTTCGTTCATCTTTTTAATCCAACGGCTTAGATTATTTCCTGATCCCAAGTCTTTTTCCCTTCCCCTTTGCTCCGAAATGCTTCATCAGTCAATTTCGACTGTCCATTAATACTAATCCGATGGCCCAGATTAGATTTCAACCCCATTTCACTTCCGACAAAGGTTTTTTCCCTATTTTATTACATTTTCTTCCATTTCCCCCCTCCGCATTATAAAACTCCCAATTAATCTTAGCCGTTGATCAATCTAGATCAATGTTCGGGACTTAATTTTCCCTCCTTTTCATCCAACCGCCTCCCCATCAACCCATCGAGCAATCACGATCGTCGATTTATCTAGATCGACGGCCATGATTTAACCTCGCCTCCAAAAGCAGCCTAAACCTATCCTTCATATATTTTCTTAAATTTTCTCATTTTGTGCAGGTTTTCAAGGTTTCTCCATAGTTTTAAAAGGAAATCAAAGGCCGAGGATGACGATTCCCCAGACCACTATCAAAGAATAACATGAATATATAGGGTTTGAACAGCCATTTTTACCATGTCTCATGAACATTAGTAATATTATAAAAACGCTTCGTGCACCTGCAACACAGCCAAAAACACATTCAGAGACCATTTATTGAAGAAAATCAGCATTGAAAACAGGAGATTAAAGAGTATAATGGTTTAGAAGTTCAAATCAAAGTGTTTAAGAGGATTAAGGCATAAACTTAGAAAATCAAATGCCTGATCCACAGTCAGCAGAGTATGAAGACTCGAAGATGAAGATTAAGACTAATTAGTCCTAAAACACAGAACAAAGACAGATTAAAGGTGTTTTAGGATAAACCAAGAAAAACTATCAGTCCGAGAAGCCTCCACTGCCACATCAGGGGCTAATTGAATCCCCCAGCTACCAAAGAGCCACCTACAGCCTCAAAGCAATCAAAGAAGGCCTAATTATTGCCAAAACAGAAGATATTTGCATAAAGACACTTGAAAATTTATTACCAAAGAAAGAAAAAATTCTAAAGATTGTCAGTAAAGTTATTGCAAAGGATAAATAGGCCTCTAAGTCAAACTTTTTACCCATTCAGCCTTAAAAAGCATAAACAGAGTAAATGAAATAGAGTTTTAATTCGATGCATTCCTGCCTTATGCCTCGCATGGTTTTCGAGGCTGGGAGTTGCATTTAGTGTAGAATTTATTACATTTCAATCCTAAAACTCTTCCACCTCCTCATTTATTCTATAAATACTTCTTAAGAAGATGAGATACAGGTTGGTTGATTGTTCACTAGTTGTAATACTGAAACTCTCTAAAATTATACATAGTCTGTCTGAAGTTGAGGAAGAAATTGAAGTCTTGGAAGCTTGATGATGTTGTTGCATGCTTGTTCTTGAGAAGGCTCTATCATTGGATCCATGAGCTTGGATATTGGTGAAGTATTCTAAATTGTTTAATGCTTTCTCTTGTTTTCATTTTGTTCCATAATGCTTACTACAGTAGCATGAAATTTTTAGGCTAAGAAATGACTCCTAGAAGCACCTTAGACCTGTTCATCCTTCACTGTTTTATGTTTTCTTCTGCTGAGGTATTTTAGAGTCTTTAATCTCTCTCTTTAGTCCTCATGCTTGTTTATTTCTCTCATTGTTCAAATAGTTGGTTTCACCATGATTTATGGTTTTCCCTGCTTGTCTGCTGCCACTTGAAAAATGTTTTTGAAGTCTCCCTTTGAAGTACCATTGTTTATAGTTAGCCAAGGAGGTATGTTTTGATCATGCCCTTTGTCCTTGCTTGAACAATTTTTTTAAAGGTCTTTATAGTTGTAATCATAGATGTTTTAGGTGTTCCCTCTTCTATGACTGCAACTATTAGTGAATCTTTTATGTTTTCTAAGTCATTTGAAATTAAATCTTTGAGGAAATAGGATGTGCTCCCGAATCTTAGATTTCATTTTGAAAGTTGTATTGAAGTCATTATTTTCTTAAAGTGTGGTTTGTAGAATTTATGGTTAGCCCTATCTATCAAATACCTCTTTATTGTTCAAGTTATGTTTTCAAGTTCCCTTTGTTGAGAATTCAATTTCTCTTTCCAAATCATTGATGTCCAGCTCATTCAAAAAACCAAAGGATCCTATGGCCAAGTTAGATTTGCCTTCTGATATCCCATATCCATTGATGAGTTTGTCATAAACCCTTCTTGACTCCATTGCCCAATGAATCTAAAATTTCTCCTTTCTAGTTATCTTTCCTATACCTTTCATGTTCTCCTATGTCATTCAACCAAACAAACAAACAAACACTTGCACTTAATAACTAGTCTAAAACCAATACTAAAAGTAAACAAGATAAGCCTTGGTAAAACAATTAATTTGAGAGATCCCTCTCTGAGGACAGGAGGACTAGATCCCGAAACTCTAAAGATTGGTTCTGATGTTGCCTTGTCTTTTGATTCGCCAATCTATCAAAACATGGGACACCAACATAATGGCGATCACGGTGGGACCTTTCTGAGTTAGTGACAATCTAAGTACACCTTAGGGCTCCAGAAAATCCCTTTGTCTTCAAGAATATCCAGTGATTATCAGCCACCTCATCGGTGGGACCAATGAGTTCATAGTTTCCTAGAAAGCTCTTATAGACTCATAATTAGTATTTCAAACAACCATAGAAACTCAGAAAAACCCAAAAATATTTTAGATATTTTAGATTGGCTTCCTAATAAACATGGTGGTGGAACCATTCAATGTTTTACCTTCATAGAAGCTAAAAATTTTCCACCTGGCGACTCTATTGGCCCCAGTAGGCTTATTACTCATCTAGGTCTCCTGTTTCCCTTAGGACTGCATTAACCAGTCTCGAGGAAGTTTATAAGCCTAGTCCCATACTAGATAACACATTGTGAGAGGAAAATTTTTCAAAAAAGAGTCCTTAAAAAACTTTGGCCTTTCTCATTTTTTGAAAAAGAAGTCTGGCTTCACATAAGATCAACACTAGATCCCACCCAGACCCTAATCCTCCTACAATAGTTGAAAATCCAGAGAGAATTCTGTGGTAGACTTCTAAATCTAGAAAATCAGCTGCTAATGGGAGCCTCTTAAGAACAAAATCTGTCCCTAAAAACCTTGTTGTCTTAGAGGATTTACACTTTGACTTACATCACACAAAGAAAATCTTTAGAACTAGATCTCAAGATGATTTAAACCAAATTGATCTTGACATTGCAGATTTGCAATAGAGCTTTAGTAGAGAAGCCTCACCTTCCACTCCTCCTGATTCCTAGCTTCTTCATCACTTTAGCCTTTTTCATAACAAATCTGCTCAAAACAAGTTTGCTGGCCCAAGTGTTTCTTCCACTCCAATCCATACTACCACTGTTCAAAACACTCCATTTCAGCCCACTTTCCCTCTTGTAAATCCACCTTTCTTTCCAGCCATGGCAACACGGAATGCCCCATTACTGTTACCACAACCTCTAGTTCCCTTACCAAATGATTATCAATCAAAAATTCCCCATTTCACTGCCAATGAACCTACTACCTCCCATAAGCATATAGACAAAATGAATGATGCATTTGATTACATGGAGATAGAATATAAGACCATACAGATGAGGATATTCACCCAAAGTTTAGGAGGAGAAGTAAAAAAATGGTTTAAAATCCTAGATCCTAACAAAATCAATGATCCCCCTACTTTGCATCAAACATTCATAAACGGATGGGAAATCAAAAGGAATCCTCTCCAAATCTTAGCATAATACAACAGTCTTAAAATAAATCAAGGGGAGAGTGTTCATGATTACTCCACCAGGTTTAATAGTATATATAATGCTCTTCCACCTCACATGAAACCTCCCCAAGGCATGGCCTTAGTAAGATATCCTGAAGGTTTTGATGCTGAAATGGCCTATCAACCAAGGGAGAGAGATTACTTAACTCTAGAAGACATGTAGAAAGGAGCTGTGAGTGTAGAAGCAAACATAATTGAGAGAAGAAATAGGTTGAGATCAGAAAAGAGGGTAACTTACAAAGATGACACTGTACCCTCGACCTCATCTTCTGACACCAAAATTGACAACCTAGTGAAAGTAATGGAGAAGATGCTTGAAAATATCAACTTGAATGATAGAGTGCCACCAAGAGAACCTCAAAATAACCAAAATAGAAATAGAAATCAAAATTATAGAAGAGAAAACAATCAAGATAGGCCAAAAGAAAATGACCAACAGATTAGACCTCCCTTCCAACAAAACTATGTAGATCAATATGAGGAAGATAGGGAGATGGAAAAGTTGGGATAAGGTCATGTAAACTTTATTGGATTAGACAGTGGGGATGATTTTTTCCTCACTGAAGAAGAACAAGGTTTCTTCTCCTCTAATCAAAATGCAGACACTTATGAAGATTATGATGATTATAGATTGGGGTTTGAAAATGAAATCATGGAGGTGCACAAACAATATGATCTTAGGAGTAAAGGGAACATAGACAATTCAAAAGAAAAAAACACCAACACTCCTGTTAAGAAAAATGCAGAAAACCAGCCCAAAAAAATAGCAGACAAACCCAACATTTTGGCTAAGAAACTAGACTTAAACAAAGAGAAAAGTAGCCAGCCGAATGTTGAAAAAAGTACCCCTAGCACTTCAGCTAGTGGTCCTAACAAAACTGTCCCAATTACCAGTCCAAACAAAGTTCAACAAATCAAAATTGATGAAATAAACTCAATTGAAAAAACAGATGTAAATATGACCAAATCAATTGTTCCTTTTAGCTTTGAGGGAGAGATTGCAAAGATAAAAATTACTAAACCTCTAGCTGAACTAGTAACCCAAGAAGTGTACAAAAACCAAGTTTTGAAAGCTTTGAACTTAGGAAGTGATACTGATACCTTAAAATTGACAGATGACAAGCCTAAGTTGTTGTTTGGTCCAGAAGTTGAAGGAAAATACCAAGAAGGGGTTGTCCCTCCCTTCTATGTTAGTTTGAATATACATGAGAAAATTTTACACAATGCCATGTTAGACTCTGGAGCTTCACATAATCTTATGCCCAAAGTAGTAATGGAAATATTAGGCTTAGAAATTACTAAACCATACAAGGATTTGTATTCCTTTGATTCAAGTAGAGTCAAATGCTTGGGTTTAATCAAAGATTTATGTGTTAACTTATCTCAAATCCCTGCTAAGAATCTAGTAATGGACATAGTTGTAGCTGACATTCCCCCAAAGTATGGCATGCTTTTGTCAAGATCATGGGGAGCCAAACTCCAGGGAAGCCTTCAAATGGACATGTCTTATGCCACCATCCCAGTTTTTAACCAAAACAGAAGGTTATACAGGGAATCCCACATGAAATACATGGTGAGAAACATAGATAAACCAAACAATTCTCCAATATATTCCATTCATTCAAGCTTATATTCCTTCATATTATACAATGAAGATGAAATCACTCAACAAGAAAAGGAAAACCAAGAGAAAATTAGTTCACCAGAACAATCAAATCTTCCCTCAAATCAAATTCAAAACATTGAAAATCAACAGCAACAAGAAAATGAAAATTAGGAAAATATTCTTTGGACAATAAAATTTGATGGATCTTGTAATAAAATAAGTGCAGGGGCAGGTGTATGGACTCAAAATACAAATCAAAGTTATTCATATAAGCTATATTTTCCATGCACCAATAATATTGTTGAATATGAAGCACTTCTCCTTAGCTTACAGTTGCTTAAAAAATTACAAGCCCAGAAAATATCAATCTTAGGAGATTCTGAACTTATCATAAGACAAATCAAAGGAGAATACTTAGCTAAAAGCCCATGACTTAGAGAATATCAAAATGTTGCCCTTGATTTACTAAAAACCTTTAAGAAATATGAACTCATTTTCATTCCAAGAGCACAAAAACATTTAACAAATGAATTTGCTTTCAATGCCAACAACTGTCAAATACCTGAGATAAATGAAAAACTTAGTGTAAAGGTAAAACATAGGCCTGCAGTGCCTGATAACGAAGATCACTGGCAAGTGTTTGATTCTGACAAACACATAGATGATTTCTTAAAATCATAAAATGATTTTTCCATACCAATATCAGAAACCATCCATAAAGAAAATTGTTTGTATATTGAACAAATCCTAGCAGTTTAAATGACATATTATGCTGATATAAATCAATATGAGAATCCTTTTGAAGTAGAGTTAATTGAATGCACAGACCAAAAAGACTTGGAATTTTTACAGTGCAAGAATAATACAATTCCAAAGGGTCTCACACCTTTAGAACACCTCTTTGATTTAAATGATGTAGCCAAAGAACCTAGAATGGAGCCTATGGAAACAAATGTAGAAGAACATAACATAGGTAGCCTAGCAGAACCAAAGATGATTAAACTGTCCAGCACTCTCCTAGATCACATAAAACTGCAATACATAGAGTTGTTTAAAGAATATAAATATGTGTTTGCTTGGGAATACAAAGATCTGAAATCTTATGACACTAGCATCATTCAGCACAAAATTCCTCTTAAGGAAAATCAGAAACCTTTCAAACAAAAAATAAGGAGAATAAATCCTATTTTACTACCTTTAGTTAAGAAGGAAATTGAAAAGATGTATGATGCTGGGATTATAGTACCCGGTAGATATTCAAAATGGGTGTCAAACTTAGTTTATGTTAGGAAGAAAACAGGGGAAATCAGGCTTTGTATTGACTTCATAAATCTAAATAGAGCCTCCCTAAAGGAAAACTACCCCTTACCCAAGATGAATCATATACTTCAAAGGGTAGTTGGGTCAAAAATAATATCACTATTGGATGGGTTCTCGGGTTACAACCAGGTGTTAGTGCTCCCAAGTGATCAACTCAACACTGCTTTTACTACACCTTGGGGCACCTTTATGTATGTCAAGATGCCATTTGGTTTGATGAATGTAGGGGCCACCTTCCAAAGGGCCATGGACATAACCTTCTCAGAAGATATTGGCTATTTTATAATCATTTACCTTGATGACATAACCGTTTTCTCAAAAACTGATGAAGAACATTTGATTCACTTGAGAAAAGTGTTTGAGAAGTGTAGGAAATTTGGCTTATCTTTGAATCCCAAGAAGACACTCTTTGGTGTCCAAGAAGGTAAAATTATTGGTCATATAATTTCAGAAGAGGGAATCAAAATAGACCCTAAAAGTATAGATGGCATATTGCAAAGCAACCATCCAAGAAGCCTCAAAGAATTACAATCTTTGATTGGGAAGATTAATTTTTTGAAGAGGTTTATCCCCAACCTTGTTGAGTTATTAAAAAACATTACAAACATGCTTAAGAAATAGGTAGGTGTGAAATGGACTTTAGAAGCTAAACAATCATTTGAACAAGTTAAACAAGCTCTAACTCAAACACCACTCTTGATTAGTCCATATTTCACCAAATAATTTTATATCTTTTCTTTTGCATCTGAGCATACAATAGCTGCAATTTTACTTCAAAAGAATGACTTGGGGCAAGAATAACCAATATCCTTCTTTAGTATGGCCTTAAGAGATGCTCTTCTCAAATATAACATCATGGAGCAGCAAGCCTTAGCATTAGTGAAATCACTAAAAGACTTTAGAGTCTACATTTTACACTCTCACATAATTGCTTTTGTTCCACATACTGTTGTCAAGGATATTCTAAGTCAAGACCCTGATGGTAAAAGGGGAAAATGGATTGCAAATATTCTTGAATATGACTTAGAAATCAAGCCCACCAAATTATTTAAAGGGCAAGGATTGGAAAAACTTATGGCTGAGTCTAACTTCCAAGCACTAGATATGAACATGGTAGATGTGTTGGAAGAAATAAAAGAATCTACTGCTCCTTTCATTGAAGAAACATTTTTGAATTCTCCTTGGTATGCTGACATCATTTATGTGCTTTTGTATTTGAATGCCCCTCCTTCTTTGTCTAAAACTAAAGCTAGATTTTTGAAACAGATAAGTTATTGCATCTTAGATGGGGTATTGTATTAGAAGAATCATGTTGGAATTTTTCTTAAATTTTTACTTGAAGATGATGTAGGAAAAATCATGCATGAGCTGCATGAAGGAGAATGTGGAGGACACCTCTACTGGAAGACCACAACAAACAAAATTCTTAGATCTAGTCACTATTGGCCCACCCTTTTCCTAGAAACTCAAAATTTAGTCATGTCTTGCCATAAGTGTCAAATTTTTGATGGCAAAAGAAAACTCCTTCCCTTAACTTTACATCCTATTAATGTTGAGACACCCTTTCAACAATGGGGCTTGGACTTCATTGGGGAAATTCACCTATCTTCATCAGCCCAACATAAGTGGATCCTCACTGCCACTGACTACTTTACCAAGTGGATAGAAGCTATACCCTCTAGGAATGCTAATGACTCTGTCATTATCAAGTTCCTTGAAACAAATATCCTATCTATATTTGGTTGTCCTAGAAAAATCATAACAGATAATGCTGCTGCCTTTAAATCTAAAAGAATGGTTGATTTTTGTCACAAATACCACATTACCTTGGGCCACTCTACTGCCTACTATCCCCAAGGAAATGGATTACCTGAATCCTCCAACAAGAGCCTCATCAATATCATCAAGAAGATGTTGGAGCATAATCAGAAGTCATGGCACAATAAGCTGGTTCATGCCTTATGGGCTGATAGATTAACTACAAAGAAATCAATAAATATGTCCCCTTACCAGCTGGTTTATGGCATGGATGCAGTCTTTCCAACCTCATTAGGAGTTCCAGTCATGAAACTCCTTCAAGAAGTGTAGATTGAAGAGAATGATATGCAGAGGAGAATCAACCAAACAATCTAATTTACAGCAGACTAGAGAAGAAGTCTATGAAAGAACACAGTTAGTCCAAGAAAATATAAAGAAGCTATTTGATAAAAGGACTAAGGCAAACAATTTCCAGGTTGGAAATGTTGTTCTTAAGTGGGATTCAAGAAGGGAAGAGAAGGGAAAGCATGGCAAGTTTGAGAATTTGTGGAAAGCACCCTATATTATTCATGCTGAGAGGGGTCACAATGCATTTTTCTTGAAAGAATTGAATTGAGAAGATTTATATGGAGGTCCTGTCAATGGAAGAATGCTCAAGCATTACTTCTGCCAATAGTCATGAGTTTTCAAGCTTTTTACTTTCCATTGTAAATAATCATTGTCTGAACATTGCATTCAAAGTTGGAAAAATAAAAATACATAAACAATAGAAAAGAGAAAAGAGGGCATATTGTAAAACAAGAAAGGTACAGCCCCATACCAAAAAGAGAAATAAAGTATGAAAGTGTGCAAGCTCAAATGCCACTCCTAAAAAAAACACTTTTAGTTAGTCATACAGCCTAATCATGACTAATTAGTTTTTCAATTTACTGTTGATAGGTTAGTGAATTAGATCAGCCAAACAGCTCAATCTTGGCTTATCAGTAAGGTAGATTAGGTTAGAAGAAAGAAGGTTCACACATGCTCAGAATTTGAACCTATGAGATTGATGAAATTTTTTTTCTAATAAACTAAAAACCTGAACCATGAAATAAAGAAGAAACAACTCAAACAAACCTAAAAACAGAGCTGAAGAAAAATGAAGGATGTTCTTTAATTTTCAGATCTTAAGCCTTCACATTTTGTTTTAAATTTGCTACAAAATAATAGTCTATGTGTAGCTTGTTTTTATGCCATAGATAAGCAACAAGTTATACTGTTCAATCCTGGCTTGTCTGCTTTTAAATTTCTGTTTTTGAAATTAGAGAATAAAAGTTTGTCAGACAGTCTAATCCTGACAGACAATAGCTAGGTAGAGAAGCTTTTGAACTCAACTTTTTAAATTGAGTTCATGGAGAAATAAGATTAGACTTAGATTAGTTTTTTGTTTTTCAAAAATAATAAAAATGTTGTTGAAGAGAGTTTTCCAGTCTAAATGCACTCTGAAAAGAAGAAAAAATGTTAGGATCATTAGGAATGGGTAGGTAGACATGTTGTTTTGATAGAATTCCATTGTTTCAAATTGTTGCAGAGATCATCAAAAAGAAAGGTTGCTACCAAATGGATTAAGGCACTGGTTAAATGAAAGCCAAATATTTTCATTTGAGGTTCTAGACACCTAAAGAACCAGCTGTCTTCCCCAAGTGGAGCCACTATTAGCCACCAATAAATTATGTTATACCAAGAAGTGGCTAATTTTGTTCTTCAAAACTTCAAGAGATAATTCCCCTTTCAAAACCTATCATATTTGAATTTTTTACGAAGATAATTAATTCTTTAGTTAATCTTCGCTATTGTTTCCCTTATAAACCTGAAAAATCTGCTATTTTCCTGAAGAAAAGACTGCTGAAAAACCCCATTTTTCATCATTTTTACCCCTCCTTTCATTCATAAAAAACCCCATTTTCATCCACCTTTTTCTTCATATAATCCCTCCATAAGGCCTCATTCACCCTTCAAAATTCACTCCAACACCCTTTTAAACCATTTGGTCCCCTTTCATTTGGTTTAAAAAACTATTTTTTTCCCTGTCAGAACCCTTAATTTGCCTCAAAAACCCTGTTTTTTAAGCCTAAAGCCATCCAAAACATTATAAGTGTTTTAAGCCCCTGAGGGCTTAACTCCTATAACCCTCCGCCTCATAAAACCATAAGCCCAGCAACTGGGCACTTAAAGGACTTAAAAATCCTTTCCCAAACCCGAATTTCCTTTGAAATTTCATAAAAAAACCCAACTTTCCTTTGTTATTCATAAACCCGATGAAGTGATTCAGAACAAATCTGGGCCGTTGATCTCTTTTAGATCTAACGGCCATTGGCTAATCGCATTGCAAAAATTAATTTGACACAATTTCATGGTTTATTGCCTCTCGCTGATGCGATCCTGCGATCGTTTCTCCATCGTTGATCTGATTTACTCTGCCCAGATCCAATGGTCCATATCGCTCCCCTTTTCCAAAGCCATCTTTCTCCTTTTCCTTCATTAGTTAATCCTGACCGTCGATCTAGTTTTAAGATCAATGACTTTCGCTCCATTACAAATCAGAAAATCGCAAAACTCTTATCCAATTACTATTGACCTTCGCCGATTGCGATCCTACGATTAAATCTTGGTCGTTGAATCCACAAGAACCAACGGTTTAGATTTAATCGCACTTCATCAAAATCCCTTGCCATCGTACCCGCCGATTTAATCCTGACCATTGATCTCTCTTAGATCGAACAGTCCACGCTCAATCACATTGGCACATTTTAGTGCTACCCTACCCTTTGACCTCTGCCGATGTGATCTTGCGATCAAATCTCCACCGTTGATTTCCTCTAATCCAACGACCCACATTACGTTCGCTCTTCACACCCCTACCTTTTTATATCTCCCCCTCGACAGATCTCGACCGTTCATTCCCAGATCCAACGGTCAGGATCTAAACCACTGTTTGGCCCCACCTACCTTTCCGCCCGTGCATCTTGCTCTTCATTGCGTGTGATATGAACCGTTGGATCTACTTCCCCTCATCCAACAGCTAAAAATCCATGTCACGTAAATTAGCGCCTGAACGTTAATGCCAGAAAATTACACAATATGGGAGGTTTTAAAAGGACACGTGTCAAGTGCAGACCCATACTGCATTCTTTTGGGAAAATTTTGAATCCACTCCAATGATGCACGAATATCACCAGTTGTTTTATGCCAAACCACCTTTCCCCTTTGTATTGCATTTCCTCATTTAATCTCTATCATTCATATTTTTAATCCAACGGCTCAGATTATTTCCCGATCCCAAGTATTTTTCCCTTCCCCTTTGCTCCCAAACGCTTCATCAGTCGATTTCGACCATCCATTAATACTAATCTAATGGCCCAGATTAGATTTCAACCCCATTTTGCTTCTGCCAAAGGTTTTTTCCCTGTTTTATTACATTTTCTTCCATTTTCCCCCCTCTGCATTATAAAACTCCCAATTAATCTTAGCCATTCATCAATCTAGATCAATGGCCTGGACTTAATTTTCGCTCCTTTTCATCCAACTGCCTCCCCATCAACCCATCGAGAAATCACGATCGTCGATTTATCTGGATCGAAGGCCATGATTTAACCTCACCTCCAAAAGCAACCTAAACCTATCCTTCACAGATTTTCTTAACTTTTCTCGTTTTGTGCAGGTTTTCAACATTTCTCCATAGTTTTAAAAGGAAATCAAAGGCCGGGGATGACGATTCCCCAGGCCATTATCAAAGAGGAACATGAATATATAGGGTTCGAACAACCATTTTTACCATGTCTCATGAACATTGGTAATATTATAAAAACCCTTCGTGCACCTGCAACGCAACCAAAAACACAGTCAGAGACCATTTATTGAAGAAAATCAGTGTTGAAAACAGGAGATTAAAGAGTATCAGGGTTTAGAATTTCAAATCAGAGTGTTTAAGAGGATTAAGGAATAAACTCACAAAATCAAATGCCTGATCCACAGTCAGTAGAGTATGAAGACCCGAAGATGAAGATTAAGCCTAATTAGGCCTAAAGCACAGAACAAAGATAGATTAAAGGTGTTTTAGGATAAAACAAGGAGATCTATCAGTCCGAGAACCCTCCATTGCCACATCAGGGGCTAATTGAATCCCCCAACTACCAAAGAGCCACCTGCAATCTCAAAGCAATCAAAGAAGGCCTACTTATTGCCAAAACAGAAGATATTTTCATAAAGACACCTGAATAGTTATTACCAAAGAAAGAACAAATTCTAAAGACTGTCAGTAAAGTTATTGTAAAGGATAAATAGGCCTCGAAGTCAAACTTTTTACCCATTAAGCCTTAAAAAGCATAAACAGATTAAATGAAATAGAGTTGTAATTAGATGCATTCCTGCCTTATGCCTTGCATGGTTTTTGAGGCTGGGAGTTGCATTTAGTGTAGAATTTATTACATTTCAATCCTAAAACTCTTCCACCTCCTCATTTCTTCTATAAATGCTTCTGAATAAAATGAGATACAGGTTGGTTGATTGTTCACTAGTTGTAATACTAAAACTCTCTGAAATTATACATAGTCTGTCTGAAGTTGAGGAAGATATTGAAGTCTTGGAAGCCTGATGATGTTGTTGCATGATTATTCTTGAGAAGGCTCTATCATTGGATCGATGAGCTTGGATATTGGTGAAGTATTCTGAATTGTTTAATGTTTTCTCTTGTTTTCATTTTGTTCCATAATGCTTACTACAGTAGGATGAAATTTTTAGGCTAAGAAATGACTCCTACAAGCACCTTAGACCTATTCATCCTTCACTGTTTTATGTTTTCTTCTGTTGAGGTATTTTAGAGTCTTTAATCTCTCTCTTTAGTCCTAATGCTTGTTTATTTCTCTAATAGTTAAAATAGTTGGTTTCAGCATGATTTATGGTTTTCCCTGCTTGTCTGCTGCCACTTGAAAACTGTTTTTGAAGTCTCCCTTTGAAGTACCATTTTTTATAGTTAGCCAAGGAGGTCTGTTTTGATCATGCCCTTTGTCCTTGCTTGAAAAATTGTTTTAAAGGTCTTTATAGTTGTAATCATAGATGTTTTAGGTGTTCCATCTTCTATGACTGCAATTATCAGTGAATATTTTATGTTTTCTAAGTCATTTGAAATAAAATATTTGAGGAAATAGGATGTGCTCCTGAATCTTAGATTTCATTTTGAAAGTTGTCTTGAAGTCATTACTTGCTTAAAGTGTGGTTTGTAGAATTTATGGTTAGCCCTGTCTACCAAATACCTCTTTATTGTTCAAGTTATGTTTTCAAGTTCCCTTTGCTGAGAATTCAATTTCTCTTTCCAAATCATTGATGTCCATCTCATTCACAAAACCAAAGGATCTTGTGGCCAAGTTAGATTTTCCCTTTGATATACCATATCCATTGATTATTTTTTCATAAACCCTTATTGACTCCATTTCCCAATGAATCTAACATTTCTCCTTTCTAGTTATCTTTCCTAGACCTTTCATGTTCTCCTATATCATTCAACCAACCAAAAAAACAAACACTTTCACTTAATAACTAGTCTAAAACCAATACTAAAAGAAAACAAGATAAACCTTGGCAAAAGAATTAATTTGAGAGATCCCTCCCTGAGGACAGGAGGACTAGATCCTGAAACTCTAAAGATTGGTTTTGATGTTTCCTTGTCTTTTGATTCGCCAATATATCAAAACACGGGACACCAAAATAATGTAATCTAAAGAACCAATCAAGTGTAAGTAAAGAAAATTGGGTGAGAATTCTAAAGGTCAAAAAAATAAAATCACTCAAAGGCGATTAACAAAAGAAAAAAGATGCAAAATTGTTAAGAGACTGGAACAAACCTCAAAGCAATGACCAAAGGAAATCAAATTAAGTGTTTCTAAAAAAAGAGACTCAAAACACCCAATTAACTTAATGGAGACTGACGAAAAAGTTGTTGAAACAAAATTCACAGAGAAGATTTTACAGCTAAGATAGACTGGGGAAAACACAAAGAATCATGTGATCTGGCTCCTAAAAAAAGAATACTTATTTTTTCAAAAACTTTCTATAGGTCCGTAGGTTCTAATGGATAACAGTGAGGTAGCCTCCACAGTTTTTAGTTCAGAATAGTGAAAGTACAGAAAAAATAGATATTCAGCTTTTCTTTTCAGGGTTTCTTAGAAGTTATCTACCCAACCCAGTCTCAGACTAATCAAAATAAAAAAACTCTTAAATTCAAAATGAAAAATAAAAAAGAAAACTAAGTTATATTCCCCAGTGGAGTCACCATTTTTTTATGGAGATTAATCCCTCTTGCGAACAAGAGTGATCTCCCTAGTATTCTACGAATAGCTAGAAACAAACATCCATTTGTAAATCATTTTCTCTAGATTATTTGGAATTTATAATTATTATAAACAAATAAAGAGGACATGCTCCTACCTTCAAATCCAACGTTCGTTGCAGTCTTTATCTAGTTGCTCCAAAGAGATTTCTTCAGTAAGTAGAACCTGCAATCAAAGATAGACAAAAAAAATTAAAAGCACCTGCAACATATAATAATTAAGAACAACTAATCTAAGTTAGTGATCAAGGATTCTAAGTATTGAATTATTCAAATAAGCACAATAATAACTTAATGAGAAAAGGAGATCCATATGTATTATCTTGAATGAAAAGAGTAACTTTACAACCTGATGCCTTGATGCCATACAAGCTTCTCCCAGGGTCCTGAACAATGGTTCCTCCTTCAATTTGACAAGCCTTCCTCTCTTTGAACCAGCATGGAGTTATGGACATAAGTGTGTGATCATTCTCATGTCAACAACAACTAGTGTAGAGAGTATTCTCTCTTGAGAATTCCTTTAGCTACCCCATATATGCTACACAGTCTACCCTTCAACCTGAAACTTGAGCTCAATTTATAGGGAAATGGAGGTAGTTTCAGTTCCATGAAGAGGGGGATGGATTGCTCTCATGAAGGGATTTGAGCTCCATGGACTAAGGGATAATCTCCATGAGTGGAGGGATAAATCTCCATGAATAGAGGGATAAAGCTCGAACTAATCGTGCCCCTAAAAGTTTCTAGTTGGGAATATTCGACCAGCTGGTCTTCTAGATTTTAATTTTTCATTTATTTGAATTTTTACGAGGGTCCACATGTTTTAGTAGCAGAATGTGTGGGATTTTTCATAGGATATAGAACAAGTATCCACAAATCCATAGGAAAAGGCTAGAAAAAGTGCGGAGGTAGACTTTTAAGGGTTTTAATGAAATTTTCTCTAATTCCAAGACTTGGTTTAGGAACATTAGGGTTTTTGACTTCTGATGGAGCACAATATAGGTAGTGATATACCTATATGGAAAGTCCAATTTCATGGTGAAAAAATAATGTGAACAGGCCCAATTTGTGTTTTAATCCTAAACTGGGACTTCTTCTTTGTTGATACAAAGTGAATTTCATCAGCATTCAACATCTATCTAATATACTCTAAAGTAAAAATCCTCATTGGGAGGAATTTTGTGAGCTTGTAAGGATCGGGCACACAACCATATATTCTCAGCTCTGTGTTATAGGTAAATTTTGGCACCATTCCCAATGACCTGGCTAACTAGGCATCATCTCCAGGACCAATGATCAAGGGTCTATCATTCCCTATCATTTCAGTTGCTACATTCCCTAAGACAAGAAACAAGACAAATCAAGGAAGACTTTAATCAAGCAAAGGTTTCCATGGTTTGAATCTTATTATTTAACATATGAGAGCTCACCAACGCAGGCTCTAAAGGGCCTAAGTGCATTGCATATGCAGGTAGCCCCACGCAAGGCTGCTCTAAAAAGAACTTCCTAACATTCACAGGTGCGTTGGTCACATTGGGAGCGAAATTCTCATTGTTCCGGAATCTCCACTTGGATAGTGCCTTCTAGAAGAGTTCACATGTGTTAAGCTTCGGATCCAAGTGTCCATTTGACATCTACATGAATGGAAACATGTATTTCCTATTTTTGGAAAGTTATTGATTGCAAAACAACCAACAATTCATCTATAAATTGAACACAGATCTAAGTGTTTTAGAAGGAAGAATTTGAGTAGAGAAATGCTGGAGAATTTTTGTAGGTATTAACCCTGAAAGGAAATTATCTACACACGAATCTTATAACAGAAAATAAACAATAGCGATAGCACAAAACATAAAATAGATAAACATAGAGATTTTCCCCTGGATCCCAAATCGGGACAACCAGCTTGATATTTCATTATATTCCTTTTAGTGTTACAATACATATATATACATGCCGAAGCATAAATAAACCCTAATCCATTAACCCTAGATTAGATCATAACCATAGTTCCCTTGATTGGATCTAAAAAGTACAAGGGGCCGAAAACCATCATACCCCAAAACCATGTGCAAAACCATGCACAAAACCATGGCTGCGGACCACCTAATGGAAATTAAGCACCAAAAATTTTCGCCAGGGCACTACCTCGGACCCCGACAGGGGGGGCTATTGCCCCCCCTATGACCCCCTCATTGTGCCCAGTGCAAAGGGGGGGCTATCAGCCCCCCGTTGTGCCCAGTGCAAAGGGGGGGATATCACCCCCCCTCTTACCCCCCCCCCCCCACGCGTGATTAGTCATGGAAAGAATATAACACATACCCAACATTCTCCCACTTGCTGTTTTCTTTACATAGGGGGCCGTAGGAGAGCTTATTCATTGCCCCAATTCTTCAACACCCATTGTTTCTCTACACCAAGAGAACTTCTGAGTGCTCACAGACTTCGTCAATGCATCTGCAACATTCTTCAAAGTGTCCACCTTTACCAGCAACACCCTTTTAGCCTCAACCATATCTCTAACAAAGTGATATTGAACATCAATGTGCTTTGTCTTTGAATGATAAAAATGGTTATTAGCTAAGAAAATTGCACTTTGGCTATCACAGTATATCCTTATAGCTTGTTGTACCAACCCCATACTTGAACACAATCTCTGCAACCAAACTGTGTCCTTGCTTGCATGAGTGGCTTCCATGTATTCTACTTCTGTAGTTGAAAGAGCCACTACAGACTGTATTTTACTTATCCAACTGACTGCGCCTCCAAATAGGCTAAACACATACCCAATTGTAGATCTTCTTTGGTCTAGATATCCAACCCAGTCTACATCAACAAAACCATGAATTTCCAACATTCTTTCCAATCCTGGTCTTCCCTGGTAACACAAGCCATAATCACTAGTGCCACGTAAGTATCTGAAAACTCGCTTCACTGTTGTCCAATGCTCCTTCCCTGGGTTTGAAATAAACCTTCTCAAAACTCCCACTGCATGTGTAATGTCTGGTCTAGTATAGACCATTGCATACATCAAGCTACCCATTGCACTTGCATATGAAACACGGGACATATCCTCCTCTTCTTCTTGTGCCTTGGGACACTATTAAGCAGACATCTTTACACCTTCAGGAATAGGAACATTCACCGATTTCCTATCTTGCATATTTAACCTCTGCAATATAGTCTTGACATACTTCCTCTGGTTTAACCAGAGCTTCCTCTTTGCCCGATCTCTCTTAATTTCCATGCCCAAAATATAGTTTGCAGCACCAAGATCCTTCATGTCAAATTTGGAGAAAAGTTGGGTCTTCAAATATTGGATAATTTTTTTGTCATTTCCAATCAACAACATATCATCCACATACAAGACCAAATAAATAACACGGTCACCAATTAACATAAAATAAACACAATGATCCTCTTTTCTTCTGGTGAAGCAAAGTCCCCATATATAGGTATCAAATTTCTGATACCACATCCTTGGTGAATGTTTTAACCCATATAGAGACTTCTTCAGCCTGCATACCAGTTCTTTCTTACCCTTCACCATAAAGCGTTCAGGTTGCTTCATGTAGATCTCCTCTTCTAGATCCCCATGAAGAAAAGCTGCCTTCACATCCATCTGTTCTATCTCAAAATTAAATGCAGTAGCAATAGATAAAAGTAATCTAATAGAAGTAACTTTGGCGATAGGAGAAAAAATATCACCAAAATCAATTCCCGGCACCTGGGAATAACCTTTTTCTACCAACCGAGTTTTGTATTTCTCCACCTTGCCTTCTACATTCATCTTCTTCTTAAACACCCATTTGCTCCCGATGGGCTTCCTTCCAGCCGGCAACTCCACCAGATCCCATGCCTCATTTTTGTGCAAGGATGCCATTTCATCAACCATGGCCTCCTTCCAGAGTTTTCCATCCTCTGAATCTACTTCCTCCCTCACAGGGATAATTTTAAGGATGGAAAATTATCTTGAAGTTTAAAAATTGGCGAATCTCACTAGTCCCTAATATGCAAACTATAAAATGTTTATTGATGTATTTGTAAAATTATTCAAATATATAATGATATTATATATATTTTCTATATAATGTGGGCAATTTTTAATGTAAAATAATTTTATATTGTAAAATTTGGGCGAATCATTTTATAAAAAAATGGAAATTGGCGAATCTTTTTTTTGGAAAAACCATGGAAAATTAACTCACCTGCGAATATTAGCCCCTAAAATTTTCCATGCTCTCTAACAGTTCTGGGATCATCATCATTTATAGTTAAGGCAACACCTGAACAGAAAGCAGATGGACTATACCTTTCTGGTTTCCTTCTTTCCCGAACTGATCTTCTAATAGCTGGAGTTTGTGGCTCTTCATCTTCTGAGTCTTCTTCTGTTGTAGAGTCTGATTCATCCTCCTTTAGCTCAAAATCTATCTTCTTAGGTTCCTTTGGTAGAAATTCATGTTTAACAACATCTTTCACTTCTCTAAACGCCACATCTTGGTTGTACACAACCTTCCTTGTTTCTGAGTTCCAAATCTTGTAACCCTTTAAACCATCCTTATACCTAATAAAGATGCACCTTTCATATTTATTATCCAACTTGGTCCTTTTATGCTTTGGAACATGTACATATGCATCACATCCAAATACCCTTAGATGTGAAAGAGAGGGTTTCTTACTAGTCCATACCTCATATGGAGTCTTATCCTCCAACACTGATGAAGGTGATCTGTTAACCAGATAGCATGCAGTCTCCACTGCCTCTGCCCATAATTCTTGTCCTAACCCGATACCATTGAGCATGCTTCTTGCCTTTTCCATCAGTGTTCTGTTCATTCTTTCTGCAACTCCGTTTTGCTGAGGTGTGTATGGAGTAGTCTTTTGCTGTGCTATACCACAATTCTTACAGAACTCTTCAAATTCCATCTTGCAAAACTCCCCACCATTATCTGTCCTCAACACCTTTATCTTCTTCTCTGTCTGGTTTTCTACCAGAGCCTTAAATTCTTTAAATCTGTCAAAAGCTTCAGATTTCTTCCTCAGGAAATATATCCATGTATTCCTTGAGAAGTCATCTATGAATGAAACATAGTACACAGACTTTCCCAGTGATGGAACTGACATAGGTCCAAACACATCAATGTGCACAAGTTCTAATATCTTGTTTGCCCTCTTAGCACCAGAAGGAAAACTCACCCGATTTTGCTTCCCATATACACAATGTTCACAGAAATTGAAATCCAGAGAGAAATTACACATACCTTCCACCTGTTATAGTAAAAAATGTCACCTTGACATTCTGTTGATTGTATGAGCTCATTAACACTCATACATGCCTCCTCTGCAAGTCTTACAACCTTTACTCCTCATGTCAAGCCCTAAAACAGGAGGAAAAACCCTAAAAATCTCTGAAACTTTGGGTACGCAGGTAACATGAAGCTTGCCTGCATTCCTAGCTTGGGTACGCAGGTAATACAATGCTACCTATGTTCTAGAATGCAATTTTCCTTTGCAATTCCTGCGTACCCTCTTCAAAATAAAAAAAGCGAGAAAGTAAAGTCAAAAAGCTGATTTGAGGTCAATTCTAGAAGGTTCTAGATGAGAATTTTTGGGGATGAGTACGCTTTGATAAGGTGCATGTATCCCTCACCTTAAGGAACTAATCCCTTGATGTGAGGAGCCTATCCCTTTGAAGGAGGATTCTATCCCTTCAAAGGTGGAATCCTAACCTCCTCATCTGCTCTATAAAAGGAGGCATTGGGTAGCCTCAAAGTTATATTTTGGAGATTGAGAATTGGAGTTCAAGCTTTATGCGTGATTGAGTTGAAGTGTTGTTGAGAAAGAATACTAAATCTCAACAACATCAAAGTAGAGGAGACTCCTGCTTCGGACCCCGGGAAGGACTTTCAAACATCAAGGTTAAGGTTGTAAGGTTCTTATGTTATTTTAAGATTAATACAATCAAGTTTTGTTTTTCTCAATAAATTTTCGTTCAATTGTTTATTTCAATAAGCTGTCGTTTGATCATTTATTTCATAGATTCTTTGATCACTATGATAGGTATGTTTAATAATTATTTGTTATATAGGTGCTATTTAATATTTTCTTGTTTGTGATTGCAGGTTGATTAAAGATGACACTTTCTCTCGACGAAAGAACTCTTGTTGCGATGGAAGGATTATTGTTGCGATGGAAGAACTCTTGTTGCGACAGAAGAACTCTTGTTGCGACAGAAGGATTTCGATGCGACAGAAGCACTACGACCACAGATAAGCATTTGGATCTAAGGTAGGATCAACACCTTCATAGAATTTATTTGTAAAACGAACATATTTAGAGAAAGAAAAACTTAGTTGTTCGTTTGTTGCTAGATTGTCTTCTGACACTAGGGAGATCGATCTTTTCTGTAAGATCAATTTATCCGGCCAAAAAATTGGCAACTTCGCTGGGGAAAGAACTTGTTGTTTTTGGTTCTCTTTTATTTTGATTTGAGGAAAAGTTTTTCCTGGTTTTTGATTGATGGATATCTGCCTGGGTAGCTTAGGTTTTCTCTGTTTTTGAAAATTTTGAAATCCTTTTTGTTTTTCTTGAACTTTTATGGGGACCGCACTTTGTTCATTTACACAGTGCGGGCAGTTTCACACTTTCCTTAAGTAAATAGTGTGAGACCGCACCTGTTACTTCTGGGAGCCTGCGGACCCTATTAAAATTTTGGAAAAAATCTAGATTTATTTTTTCCAGTTTAGTTTAGATTTAATTTAGGATTCTTAGCATCTACCCAGATCTGTATTTTTCTGTCAAAAAAGCCTTCTTTATGAGTTTCTCTTAGCAATTTTTCATCTCATCAATCTCCATTAGTTGGGTGTTTGGAGTCTCTTTTTGAGAAATTCTTAATTTGATTTCCTTTGGTCATTACTTGGAGGTTTGTCTCAGTCTTTTCACAATTTTTCATCTTTTTGCTTTTGTTTTTGCTAAATTGTGCATGAGTGTTAATTGCCTTTGAGTGTTTTTTGATCTTTGGAACTCTCACCTGATTTTCTTGACTTGCACTTGATTGGTTCTTAGATTACATTAGAATCATCTTGTGTTTGAGAATTCTCTTGCATAGATCACATTTGCATAATTAGAATTCTCATTTTCAGAATATGAATGAAAAATGTGCATAGATTACATTTGCATACTTTTCAAGTGAATTGTGCATAGATTACAATTGCATAGTGTACATTCTAAAAAATCAATCGTAGATTTAGATCAGTTTTCTTTGATTTGAATTTAGATGTTTTTATGCTTGTTTTAAAAACAAAAAAATATATAAAATTTTTTGGAATTGATTTGCATTAGTTTTTCTTGATGAAATTAGTGCATTAGAGAATTTGTTATATTTTCTCTTAGTGATCAATTTTTTGCATTGTTGGAAGTGCATGGAAACTCTTTCCTTACTTTAGTTAGGATTCATAGAATTGAAAAGATTACATTATCATATTCGATTGCATTCAATTTTGGGTCGGGTCATAACACAATTGGTTTCATATCCATTTACCCTTTTGAGTAATAACACCCTAAATAACACAATGCTTAATTAAAATTCATCTAGTAATTTTTACATTTTTAGGGCTCTTTCTACCAATCTAGCTCAGGATTAGTGCTTTGGAATAGGTTGTAGTTAACTTTCCAAAGCAACTAAAACAAAGAAGTAGATAAATCTTGCCGTAGGAAATAAATCCAATTGTAATTGGTACATTCTGGGAAGCTTCTCTTAAAGAAGTCAATCACGAGATCATGTCCGAACCTTTGAAATAATCAATTCTGTTTCATTGGGGAAGATAGAATATTTTGTGTGCATTACAAATGGTAAACCTCGGGTTAACCATTGTCAAGGAGCCTGGGGTCACTTGTCGGTAAACCTCGGATTAACCATGTCGAGGAACCTTCAAGGGGATTGAGCTTTGTTACTCTGCCCTTGCGCGTGGAATCAGATCGTAGATTGTTCCCCCAGTTGTATTTGTTACTGTTGGTAACCTTAGTGTCCATAAACTTAAGATTATTTCCTAAGGTGACGGTGAAGGAAAGATCTCACTTTACCTAGAGCAGATGTCGACTAGACTCACTTGGATTCTCTGGGGGGTTCTCTTCACTCGATATGGTTTTGTGAAGAAACTTGTGCCAGTCTGTTTCATTAAGCAGGTTGTCGGGGTAACTGTTCCAACCGCCCTTTCTGTATTAAATTCTGCGATATTGTTGGATTTCATCACCAACTAGTTTTTTTAGTACGGGAAGTTACTGTTTGTGTGTGGTTTGACTCCTAGATTTGATAGCGCGTGTTAATTTGTTTGTTTTTAATTTTAGAGACCATAGGTGTGAATTGTGAATTTTAATTGTTAGGTGTGAATTGTGAATTTTTAATTTTAGTTTTAAATTGTTAATAAAATTCACTGAAGTTGAATATAATGGCAACTGTTCCAAAATTTACCAACCAAGGAACCCCTCTTAACGAGAATCCTAGTACTTTTCCTTGCTTTGGAAATGTTGGTCCTCCTTATATGGCTACTTTGTCATTACCTGGATTTACAATAGGTTCACCGATATGGTTATTTTCAATTTCATTGGCCCCGAATACTCCAATTGTTCCAGCTCAACTGGATGCTTCACCTCAATAGAGTTCACCATCTCAACATCACCAACCTTCTGTTGACCCTTTAGCTTCTTCGCCTAATATTTCTTCCTCCATTTCTTCCTCTTCACTTGGTAAAAGCCTTGAAGCTAGTAACCAGGTGGCGAAGAAGAAGAAGAAAGGGAAGAAGAAGAAGAAGAAGCAAGATAAGAAAGAAGTCAACCAACCAACCATGGCTGCAAGTGTTAGTTGTGTTGAGGAAACCTCCAACATGCATCACAAACCCAAATACCCTTGCAGGATTTGTAAGGGTGATCAATTCCTTATCAATTGTCTTGGTATTCCAAAGGTCTTGGAAGTATGGTCAGAAAAATATCGTCAACTTTCCGTTGATCCATCAACCAGTGATATTCAGGTTCCTCAGAAAAAGGGTAAAGTTAGGTTTCCTTGTAAGTTATGCAAAGGGAGTCATCAAACTCACATTTTCCCTCATATGGATGAAGCCTCAAAATTGTGGGAAAACCTTACTGTTCCACAACAAGAATTTCCAACTGGTTACCGTAAAATTTCTCCCAACCTACCGTCAAATGACGGAGTGATTGATATAATTTCAAGTACAGTCGATCCCACTCTTCCATTGGAGAGTGAAACTCATATCACCCAGGTTGATGATCCATTAGTTGATCTAGTGGTCGATTCGATTTCACATTTGGTTGATCCCATTCTCCCTATAGAGAGTGAATTTCATACCACTTAGGCTCTTCTTGTTACATCAGATTCTTCTTTAGGGGGCATTTCACCTGTTTATACATAACCCCCTCCAAGTACTGAGGTCTTTTCCTTTGATTTGAATAAACTAACAGAACCTCGTCTTCCTTCCTCCATCCCTTTCCAAATTATTGTGAAGTTAGGTGGTAGGGACATACACCGCACACAGGTAGATGAAGGTGCTTCTATTAGTATTTTATCCTCAAATGCTTGGAAAGCTTTGGGTTCCCCTCAGCTTGTGCCTATTACGCAGAATCTGAAAGCTTTTAATAGAACCATTAGTGAACCTTTAGGGATCCTTCCTAAGTTTTCTATTACTTTGGAACGTAAAACTGTCTGTATTGATCTTATGGTAGTTCAAGGTCCCTTGGATTTCAATTTACTCCTTGGGTGAGACTATGTTTATGCAACGAAAGTTGTCGTATCGACACTCTTTCGCGTGATGTCTTTCCCTCACAATGGAAATATTGTGACTGTAGACCAGCTTTCATTCCCTAGTCTTGTTTTGACTACCAATAATATGACACCCCTAAATGTTCCTGATTCTAAAGTGGTATCTACCCCACCACGGGTTAATTATGTGGCAACTAGTCCTTGGTTTTCAATTACCGATGTAAGCGAGATTCTCACTATTTACTTGTCTTCCTTTGACTTAGATCCGGTAATTGATATGGAAAAATATATGGGATTATTTGAACACGATGTTCTTATCCCTTTTGAGTCCCTTGACATGTGTTCCTTCCAGAGAACTATTCTTCCATCTTATGAAGACCTCTTGGAAGCCATGATCGAGGTGTGTCCATTGACATGCCTTTCTTCTAGTTGGAAGCCATGATCATGTAGCTGAGGATATTTGTTTTTATTGTGGCAACCTCATTAAAAAATGAATCAGTTGGTCGAGAGCATAGTTCCTTTTCTTATGTCAAGCTCGCTAAAAAATGAAACAAGCTTCTGAGGATAGTTCCTTTTACTGTGTCAACCTCATTAAAAAATGAATCAGTGAGTCCGAGGATACTTCCTTTTACTGTGTCAACCTCGTTAAAAAATGAATCAATGAGTTCGAGGATAGTTCCTTTTACTGTGTCAACCTCGTTAAAAAATGAATCAATGAGTCAGAGGATAGTTCCTGTTACTGAGTCAACCTCGTTAAAAAATGAATCAGGTATGAGGACAGTTCTTTTCCTGTGTCAACCTCATTAAGAAATGAATCAGTAGGTAGATTGTAGAAAGTATATTGATAGATTAGAAATAAGTAGTTTCTAAGGATAGTTCCTGTTACTGAGTCAACCTCGTAAAAAAAATGAATCGGGTATGAGGAAAGTTTTTTTCGATGTGTCAACCTCGTTAAAAAATGAAACATGTTTCCATGAGAATAGTTCTTTTCCTGTGTCAAGCTCGTTAAAATATGAAACAAATCCTCCCCTAATTGAGTCGAGTCTTTGACTAGATCTCGTAAATGTTAAGTCATATTTAGGTTAGTTATTTCAGTTTTTTGCGTAATTTTCTTACAGTTTTAGGTTTGGTCTTTCATATGATCTCGTAAATAAACCTTCATTCCATCCAGCTATTAATTACCAGCAGTATACTTAGTTGAATGAAATGAAGCTGGGGGGGCATGCGCTCTAGCAGTTACGCTTAGGGGGCATCAAGCACAGTTTTGTCTCTATTTCAATCTTGTGTAAAAATGAAACCACTCTGAAGCATAGTTTTTCTCTGTTTCAAGCTTTTGTAAAAATGAAACCTATCTTGAGTCAATTTCAGTTATTTTCAAGACTCATTAAACTCATGAAAATCCTGAGATTGTTTTGCTATCTTTCATTCTCGTAAAACACATGAAAATGCCGAGTTATTTCTGTCTTTTCCTGCTCGTAAATTAAATTTAAAGTCGGCAACAGGAGTACATTTTTATCCCTTTTTCGAACTCATTAAAACTTACGAAAAAGAGAAAACCATGAGTACATTTTTATCCCTTTTTGAACTCATTAAAACTTACGAAAAAGTGAAATTTGGAGTACTCTTTTAAGCCCTTTTCAGACTCTAGAAAATTTAAAATATTGTTGAGCACTTGATTATTCGAACTCATTAAAGTAAATGAATGATCGCCCCTTCAGTATAAGTTTACCCCTTTTATGGACTAAAATGGACTATTTACGAAAAAGGTATATGTTGACTAATTACGGTCAATAGAGTTCTCTCCCGTATTATTTTATCCCTTTTCGGGCTCAAGAGACTAAATTTACGAAAAAGTACCCCCATGGAGTCTTCTTAAGTTTTTTTCTTCTGACTCCCTAAAATTTAAAAAACACCGAGTTTCTCCTATACTAGACTCGTTAAAATTTAACAGTAAAGGACTTGTTCGATTTTTTAAATAGGAATGAACCACTCCTTCTTAGGGTTCAAATCTTAAACTAAGTTGGACTCATCCGAAGGATGAGCTTATAAACAAGAAAATTTTATCCTCCTCAAGCTTGTAAAAAATAAAGAGGTACTTGCCAGAAATGGTGGGGGAAAAGAGAGAAAAACAAACCTATTTGTTACATTTTGATTATTCGGAAAACCGTTAACCACTCTTGAACACAACACTTTTGTTCACCTGGGTTGGGAAATCCTTTGCCTAACAGTTAATCAAACCACATTGAAAGTCTTCAGCCGGTTTCTGGGTATTAGCTTTGGGTCAATTTTCACCAAGCCATCTGTAGTGTCGTTATGTGTTCAAGAGGACAATTCAAACAAACCATTCATTTGCGAAATATTTGTCTTCCATTTTGACCATCCCTGAGTCAGTCCTTGCCAATATATTTTCAAAACTTGATCTATGATTTCGTGTTGTGGGCTTCCCTACAACAAATCACTTTCTATCGACGACAACTCATTATCTAGGAAGTTGATCTAGAAATCGTTAGTACCTTGAAATCTGTATGCTTCAAGGCAGGTTTCTCACCTTCGACGATAGGTTGCATCATTGACCTTCGATCGAATGATTCCGTGACATGTTCGACTTCAGCTCATTCATTCACATTTCATGGATTGTACTGAGTACTTTGAGAGCCATTGACATTACTAGTGGTTACTCTCACACTTGCTAACAATTTACATCATTGACTGGTAATCAAGTGGTTTCTACCATGTTTGACTTCGACACATTCATTCACATGGATAGAATCGTACTAGTTCGAGATGCGGAAATCAATACTCTGGATCTAGTTTCTACCATCCAGGCTGTGAGGAATTTTTTTATTCATTTATACAGTGGACTATTCATAAACAGATGGCTACGTCCATGTTGTGTCTACATATGTCTATATTGTTGATGTATTGAAAATCATTCCTGTATCAGAATAGTTTAAATCAATTTTCTAGTTAGTTTTGATCTGAGTATGGGAATGCCTACCTCAGCGATGATATGCTTACATATATATGTTTTTCATTGAATGTTTTTACAGGTTCCGACTGGGGTGTCCACAGGATGATCCTTGAAATGATAAAGTACTTCACTCTTCATATATGACAGACTTCATCTTCATCTTTTCCAGACTTCGCACTTTAGGGGGCAATCTGTTACACTAAAAAATGTCACCTTGACATTCTGTTGATTGTATGAGCTCATTAACGCTCATACATGCCTCCTCTGCAAGTCTTACAACCTTTAATCCTCATGTCAAGCCCTAAAACAGGAGGAAAAACCCTAAAAATCTCTGAAACTTTGGGTACGCAGGTAACATGAAGCTTGCCTGCGTTCCTAGCTTGGGTACGAAGGTAATACAATGCTACCTATGTTCTAGAACACAATTTTCCTTTGCAATGCCTGCGTACCCTCTTCAAAATAAAAAAAGCGAGAAAGTAAAGTCAAAAAGCTGATTTGAGGTCAATTCTAGAAGGTTCTAGATGTGAATTTTTGGGGATGAGTATGCTTTGATAAGGTGCATGTATCCCTCACCTTAAGGAACTAATCCCTTGATGTGAGGAGCCTATCCATTTGAAGGAGGATTCTATACCTTCAAAGGTGGAATCCTAACCTCCTCATCTGCTCTATAAAAGGAGGCATTGGGTAGCCTCAAAGTTATATTTTGGAGATTGAGAATTGGAGTTCAAGCTTTATGGGTGATTGAGTTGAAGTGTTGTTGAGATTTAGTATTCTTTCTGCTGAGATTTTGAGAGGAAAGATCACATACCTCTTTGTGCTCCTGGAGGAAGAGTGCAAGACTTATCAAAGTAGAGAAGACTCCTCTTCGAACCTCGGGAAGGCCTTTCAAACATCAAGGCTAAGGTTGTAAGGTTCTTCTGTTATTTTAAGATTAATACAATCAAGTTTTGTTTTTCTCAATAAATTGTCGTTCGATTGTTTATTTCAATAAGTTGTCGTTTGATCATTTATAAAACATGATAGGTATGTTTTATAACTATTTATTATACAGGTGCTATTTAATATTTTTCTTGTTTGTGACTGAAGGTTTACGAAGATAACTTCTTCAAGTACACGAGGGACAACAACAACTTCAAACAAGCGCTGGACATATGGTAAGTCTTTTACACCTCTATAGAGCTTTTTGTAAATCATATATGCTTAGAGAAATATTAGTTTATTTGGCTGTTTGTTGCTAGATACTTTTAGTACTAGGGAGATTGGTCTTGTCCGCAAGACGGATTAATCCACACAACACTACCGTACCATTTCTATGCAGTATCCGAAGGCCCTTCTCTCCAATATGTCCAATCCTTTGATGCCATAGCATGGTATTTTCTCCAGAGATAGCTAGGCTTTCTGCTCCACTTTCAGGAACCACAGAATCGTTACAACCATCAATAACAGTGCTACCTTGTAGCTTTTACAGAGTTCCAGTCTGAACTCCCCACATTAATACTAGTGCTCCCCGAACCATCTTGCATGCATCTTTCTTGAACACTGTTTTTACACCTGCATCATCCATCTTGCTTACAGAAGTCAGATTTTTGGCCAATGCAGGAATATGCAGAACACCGGGAAGTGTTCTAATCCTTCCACCTTTCAACTTCAGCTTCACCTTTCCACATTCGACGATTCTAGCCTTCCTATCATCCCCTAGGAAGACATCACTGCCATCACATTTCTCATACTCGCAGAACCACTCCCGATGGGGAGTGAAGTGAAAGGATGCACCCGAGTCAATCAACCATGACTCATGATCTACATGTGTATTTGAAGGAGAAGCCAAATACACATCCCCACCTTCATCCGAGGTGGTTTTTTCCTCTGTAGAAGGAGCATCATCAGATCCCTTTCCTTTCTCAGGAGCTTTAGATCTGCACTCCCTTTTGCAGTGCCCTTCCTTTCTACATTTCTAGAATACCTTTACAAATTTTCCAGGAGATTTATATCTCCCTCTAGATTTGGGTCTCCCACTTGAAACCTTATTCTTGTTTTTGTTTTGGGACCTTCCTCATACAGATAAGGCATCTCCATTCTGGCCCTCCATATTTCTCTGTCTCATTTCCTACGACAACAAGGTTGAGACAATATCATCAAAATTCAAGGTAGTTGTATTACTAACTATTGCAATAACCAGACTGTCCCACAAGTCTGGTAGGGAACACAACAAACTGATGCACTTATCTTCATCTGATATTTTAATATCAACAGATGACAGCTGACTTACCATAGTATTGAAGGCATTCAGATGCTCTATCACCGAGTCTCCATCCTTCATCCTCAGGTTATACAGCGTTTTCCGCAGGAACAACATATTCACCAGAGACTTTGATTGGTACAAAGTCCCAAGTTTTTCCCACAAATTCTTCACCGTAGCTTCCCCAGATAATTCAACAATACTGAATCTGAGACACACAACTGTATTGTGCTCTTAGCCTTCCGATCCAGTTTCTTCCAGTATTCATTTGACATTGCCGTTGGTTTAATACTTGGATCTACCACGATCCACTGATCTTTATCCACCAGCAAATCCTCCATCTTGAGCTTCCACAACTCAAAAATCTGACCATTAAATTTCTCAATCTCTATCTTTCCACCACTCGCCATCTTCTTTCATCGCAATAATCGATCCCACAGATCTCCCACTGAACAGGGTCTACCTTAGGTCTGAGCAAAAAACCCTCAGCAGCAAAGGCGTCCCCTTGAAGCCGAAACAGCTCTGATACCAAATGTAAGTTTTAACCTTGAACGGAAATTATCTACACACGAATCTTATAACAGAAAATAAACAACAACGAGAGCATAAAACATAAAATAGATAAACACAGAAATTTTCCCCTGGATCCCAAGTCGGGACGACCAACTTCATATTTCATTATATTCCTTTTAGTGTTACAACACATATATATACATGCCAAAGCATACATAAACCTAATTCATTAACCCTGGATTCGATCATAAACATAGTTCCCTTGACCAGATCTACAAAATACGAGGGGTCGAAAACCATCATACCCCAAAACCATGTGCAAAACCATGGCCGCGGACCACCCACTGGAGATTAAGGACCAAAAATTTTCGCTGGGGCGCTACCCCAGACCTCGAGAGCACGTGATTAGTCATTAGATTGTAACCTATAACACATACCCAAAAATTTTCAATTGAGAGCTTGGTTTGTGAAGCTACTACTGGAGAGATTTATGCTGTGATGAGACTTGGGAACTTTGTTGGAAGCTTACTTTGAATCAGTCATTAGATTGTAACCTCTCCTTCTATCATCAATAAAGAGTACTTCTTGTTTTTCCCTACATGCATCTATGTTAACTTTGATTTTCCATATTGTAAGATCTTGGTTGATGAATGTAGTTTATGCTTAACTAATTTAGCTAACTAGCTTGAATAGATATCTATATTATTGCATCTTTTGTTGTTTCAGTGTTCTTTCTTGCAAGAAGCATTTAGCTCACAAACAGCTTGAATTTGAAGCTGTAGCAGAAGTGACAGAAGGAGACATTTGGAAGCGACTGAAACAATTAAGCATCCAATCCTCTCTGTATATATGTTCTGAGTTAGGAGAAATGGTAGTATAGTATTTCACCTATTGTTATAGACTAACACCTGTTTAGGGAAGCGTAATTTATCCGTAGATTACAATTTTGGGCCAACAAACTGGCGACTCCACTGGGGAGAATTTCTCTTAGTTTTAGGTGTTTTAGTCTTCGATTTTCTTTGATTATCCACCCATTAGCTGTTACACATAAATATTAGAAATATTTAGACCTTAATTTGCAAATACAGTGAGCCAAACAGTAGTATTTTTCCTTGCCTACTATGCCCAACGCACCCTTATTCAGGACACAATGCTTTGCAGAGCACTGTCTCCCTTCCAAGCATGCGTTGCAGAGCATTGTCTTCCCTTGGACACTACGTTAACTCCTGAAAGGGACCAAATTCCCTTGAAATTGACTTTGCAACTTGCTTCAGTTTTGTTTGCTGCTGTGTTCTGAAAATTTTGATCCTCAATTGACCAGTGTCTCTATATACTTCTTCCTCCTTTGGTTGAAAATTTGTTCAATGTTTGTTTAGAAAAGTTTTTCTTTATCATTGACAAGTTGACTTCAAAGTATTTTTTATGGTCGCATTAAGAATCATTTGCTTTCGAAATAGGAAATTTTCGTAAAATATTCATTTCCTTGATAGGAGAAATTGTTGTCGAAATCCTCATTTTTCATTCAAAAGAGAAATTGTTGTTTATATTATTCGTTTCTTGAAAGTAAAAAGAATTTTGATTATTGATCTAGTGCACCTAGTTTCTTTTCTGCATTCATAAAATTAAGGAAACTAAAAAGAAAAACTTGCATTTGCATGTAGGATTGTGTGTTTTTTGCAAAAGGAACCTTAGGAAATCTGCATTTAGTTTGTGATTCATTGATTTGTTTGCTCACAAATTATTTGCTCTCTTCCCAACAAACTGGCACTCTCTTCCCTTAGTAGCTAGGTTCTTCATTGAAAAAGTTGAAAGTGAAATTTTCTTTATCATTCTTAGCTTGCATTTTAGGAATTTCATATACATCATCGTGGTGAACCTGAAAGGCAAATTGTTAAGCAATATCAACATAAAATAAATCTCAATTTACTTAACAACGCATTGGAACCTTAACGATAAAATTTAGAAGGTCTAGGCTAGAGACGCGTTCTGGCATCATAAAACATAGTAGCTATCGTTAGCTTGTATGCGATACATTCCAAGTGTGATACCTCACTCCACGTATGTAAGTATATCGTAGCTCATCCACATACTCTCGGGTATATCGAGCGGTGTTACAGTACGATAAGTATAAAGGGGTGCTCTCACTATGCGATTTCGCATCAGACAGCGCTAATACCGACTTTGGCCTCCACGTACCATTGGGTATATTTGGGAGGACAACTTTTAGGTGCTATCCATCCATAGTGAACCGAGTCAGCCACCCTGAAATTGTGATACACCGAACACAAAATTCAGGGAGATTACCTTCCCGTACTTCTTCGTTCGCCAGGAGGTATTCTGCAGTTCACAGTTTCTTGGTAAACCCTTTTGCCTAGCATTACCCCTTTTTTGTTTTTTTTTTTTTTGGGATAAAATAACCAAGAATCGTGGGAAGAACATAATCCGTCCCCCGTTGTTCGCGTAGATTAGCTTTGTGAAACCACCTTTTACCACCTAAGTATTGCAGGCGAAGGTGATCACGAGACCATCGAATCAAGTACAACTATACCTATGGAGAAAAATAATCTTTTAATTCAGAGTTAAAGCCCAAACTATCTCCAGCGAATATCCCCGTTCACGACCGTTGTCAAATCTTATCGCTGAAGCACCGTGGTTGCGATTCATTCAGCCGAGACCATACCCCCCGGACCCGACATTTTTCAATCACATATTGATTCGTACTCTGCGTTCTTCTTTCCCGCAATATCCGAACTCGGCAATCAATAGTCAAATTGGTTCTACCTTGGTCATCCAACAACAGTTCTAACCCCCACCTATTTCACACGCTCAACCGTCTGAAGAGTAGTTGCCCACCGCTATTAGTTCTTCCTTCAATATCCATCAGTAATTGTTAAAATTTCAACTACACACCTTTTTAAGTAAACCACTAGACTCATCGTACCACGTCTTCAATCGTTTCCATCTTTATTTTTTTATCATATTTCAGTTTCAACGATTTTTAGGCATACATCATGAAACTACTTCATGTTCCAACCAACATCTTTTGCCATTCATCGTTCCACATGCCATTCTACCCTCGCTGGCTTCCACAATGTTCAACACTACCGCAGTCATATCAGCTACCACCACCCCAATAGGTTACAAATCACCATTCAGAACTTTTCTAATGCACTATTGTTCATGATCTTTGCCAATGTCATCCTGTGTTTTAACCGTGTCCCATAGTTAGTACCGAATGACTTGTTACATTAAACTCATCATCGTGGCAATACACAAGCCATTATGGGCTCAAATCCTTTAATGACCAGACTTTGCGATTGCTGAACAATATTATCCATCTTATTATCCCTCTCTGTTGATGGTATAACCTTCGTTACCCAATATGACAAGACTACTGTTACTTTACGTACCATTGTTGACTAATTTTTTTCGTGCAATGGCAAACACTTCCGCTTATCCAACCACAAAACGGTTGTCCAATCATACCAATCCACCAACCCGATATAATCGACTTCAATACCATTTTTTAACACATCGATACCCCCACACACAACATCAAAATATTGTTCATCAATCTTTACTGTGAGTTCTTAAACTCAATATCATCAAAATTTGGGTCCACACAAACTCAAAATCGTCGCTGTTAATTTACAACAACCTATATTTGGGATCATTTATTCGTCGTTTGTCCACCATTTTATGGGGTGTCACACCAAAATATGGTTATACATATCGAACCGAATCCAAATTATACAAATTGCTATAATTCGTGGACAGACCAAGGCCCAAAGCCGCAAATTTCTCAACCGCCTATCAGCAACATATCCAAGTTTTGGGTCAATTCATACTCTCAAGCATTTGTTATGAAAACAAATCACATTCAAGTTACCAAAGAACAAATCCCACATGTCGGTGCTCAAAGACCGTTGCCCACAGAAATTCCATCTTATCCTGGGGCTATTCTCAAGTCGTACTTAATAGACAATTGCCTTTTGTTTCAACCTTAATTATCGTATTTAAACCCATGAATTAATGATCTTACAATTACAAGCCCTCAAAAGCCGGTGATACCACATAAATTACCCTCCTCGACATTCTCGAAATTCAATGGAAACCTGGAGAAGACCCATAAACTCATGTTATGACTTATCATTTATGGTGTTCATCACCCCCAAATGATGATCACGGATTACTTATTTTTCGCAGAACGCTCACAGTCCGGTAGCTAAATGGTACATTGAATTACCTAAAGCTTCATTCGAAAATTTCACCACTTTGGCTACCGTATTTTTGACTCATTTCAGCCACGATCGTAGCGAACCGGAACGTAAGTCTCGACCAACTTCAAACAAAAATGCTACTCACATTTCATATTATATTCATGAGTGGCGTCGTCATCGCCGAATGGTTAAGACACATTTGTTCCCGACGACCGTCAGCGAATAGTTCATCAAATCCTTTACCATCTATAACAAGAGGGATGTGGTTGTAAAAGGCCGCTACGTAAGAGTGGCCATCGCCGTGCCTGGATGGACTTGATTTATACCTGGCTTGGCACACTCTATGAGAAAGTTACCAATGCGCGTGATCTAATTTCAACGTTCATCCCCAAATAAAGGACTCTCATGCGAAGAGACTCGCTCGATAGGCAACGTAAATACAAACAACACTACTATATCCGATGAGCGATTCCTACTTTCAAAATCAACGCGTCATTTGACAAAGGAAAAAGTGATACAAACGTAATAAGAAAAGGGGAAAATCAAAGAAAAAAGCAAACTTCTAACCCGTACGAATGATCATCCGATCAATCACGTATTCAAGGAACTCGTTATCCATGCACAACTGTATTTAGAGAAACACTTTGTTATGGATTGTCCCCTACCATACAAAGTCCTTAAAAGTCACTGCCACACTTTACCACATCAAATTCTGTTGACAGACCTATTTCCAAATCCAGTTAATAAATTTGGTTGTTACTAGATCCGCCCTCCTAGTTCCCAAGTGTTAATATTATCCAAGACAAAACCTTCACACAAGATATTTTGGTGTCGACGTAGAATAAAACTATGGTAGTCCAGCTGATCAACCTACTACCTGACAACGAATCCATCTACTAAATCAGGTCACGGGGCCCGTGTTATTCCCCGAATTGACGATTGCCACCGAAGGGAGTAGTTCATAAATCGACATATAACTTTACAAGAGCTACAAAAAATTATATAATATATAGTTAAATATTTGAAGCTCAATCCTCTTCAGCTATGTCTTCTCTTGAGGTATTACAAAATTGTCCCTCCAGAAGCAGGTGCTTTATTGTCGGCTATCAGGAATTATCCTGTTCGTATCTTAATCTTGTCATCTTTAATCATACTGGATTATGTGCTGTTAAATCATTGAAGATAATTGGCATTCTCCATCCAAGTAAATGTTCTCAATCACCTTGCTCACATAACAGAACACTATTATTGACAGGGAGAATCTATGTGTATTATGTCTCTAAACTCTTGAAGTCACTGTTTTGGCCGTATTAATAGCAACCAGTCAAAAAATGTTGAAGGATTTTTGATGGAAGAACATATAAATTGCAGTATTATCAATAACCCCAAAAGTTGAATTAGACAAAAAAGTAAGTATTTACAAGTGAGGTTAAGTCAAGGAAACCCTTGAATACAAGGTATTTACTAGGAAGACCATGGGCATATGCGATGACCCATACATATTTTAATGGTTTCCTTTCCTCATACAAAGGTACCATACATAAAATGCCTATTAATCAATTTATTTTTACCTACTTACTGGTGTAATTTGAAGTATTCGTATGTTCACTTAACCCAACTAGAAATCCAACATTGGTGTAGGAATTTTAAAGGATCACCCTTATGGGAACCTTTTCATTACCGCTGCCCAAGACGCGCAGAAATTGCAATCATAGAGACTGCCATATGATTCTTCCATCGATTCTGCTTAAGGAAGAGTACTAACATGATTCTTGATATTTATACGATGATGTTTTGGTCGCTGTACCTCACTGGGACAGATGAAAATATTTTCAGTTATGATGAAGAAGGAGAACCATGGGAAGATTATCATCATCGTTCCCATCTTCTAGATTATGAAGAAAATAATCTTAGTGAGCTATATCACCCATTCATTCAAAAATTTCTTTTCTAATTTTTTCCTATTAATGCAATTGAATCGAGGCCAAAATTAACAAATATTGAAGAAAATGATTTCTATCGATACTTCAACTAAACCTAGTATTGTAGAAAATATTCGTGTTTCTGTATCTTGTTCTCCACTCTAATTTGATTCATACTGCCTCTTTCCACTTGACGTATTTGTTGTTTCATATGAAAATGTCAGACATAGATACCAGTACAATGAACACAACACACACATGTATTCCGTTGCCAAACCACAGGCCAATGCATTGGGCTCACCATTCTAAAATCATCAAGCATCAAAATAAGTTGAAAAACTTTTTGCATGTTGGTTTCATTTACCTCTGCTTTCGCTAACTCGTTAAGCTTCAACATCATTCTCATATGAAAAAACAAGGAACTATTAGAGTGGTGTATCGACATTTGATGTTAAGACCTTGCCTTTGTCCAAAAGAAAACTATCCTACACCTTTATCGACCAATACGACGACGTCGATGCGGTATTATTTGTTTCCATGGACATTTTCAGCCATTATCAAACTAACATTCACCCAGATGACCAACATAAGACAGGCAATTCATCCTCTGCTTCCCTTGGGCACATTCGCATTTCAAAACTTCGTTTGGTTTAAAGAATGTCAAAAGTAATTTTAAGAGAGCATTGATTATGCTTTCAATGACATCAAGCACATTGTTCAAACATATTCAGATGATCATTACACATTCATGAAAACGCAACGATCACTCGATGCATTCGAGAGCCATTTCGCGCGTTGGTCGACATCACAAGATATGTCTATCCACACAAATGTGTGTTTTGTGTTGGTTATTTCATTACTCATATTCGTAGTCTCAAAAGAAGGAATTCGAATAGACCTACTAAATAAGCCTAGCTATCTTTTCGATTTTCCGCACCCTCAAACTTACTTAAACACAAAAAAACTTCAAGTAAAGGCTAACTTCTAGAAGGTTCATTCCAAATCACGCTCGAAAAATGGCTAAAGGATTTACTCGATTATTGAAAAGGGGGTTCCCTTCCATTGGGACCAAGTTGCGAAGCTTGATGCTATGAAGGACCATCTTCTCCGAGCGTCATTAATGTATCCTCCAAATTATTCAAATGATTATTTCCTACATATCGTCGCGTTAAAACGACCATCGCTATGGTTTTTGTCCAATTAGAAAAATGGAATTTAAGCACTTTACCAAAAGTTTTCCTGAAGTCATTTTTTAAGTCAGCTCAAAGATTATATCCTACTCCGAAAAAACAATAGTTTTGGATTGCAATCCCATGACTTAATTCCTATCACGTCAATCATTGGGGGAAATATTTAAAAATGGATCGCTATTTTGTAGGAATTTGATTTGGAATTCATCAACCAAGTCAAAGAAATTCCTTAGTTTTGGTCGTAGCTTTCCATGACCTCTCTTCCTGAGCACATCGCACCACTTAACCATCATTCTGCATTAGTTCTTTCCGATTTGATCATCTGATCTTGGTAATGGGATTATCATTTATTCTGCACTCAAACTCTCTTTTCGACCTATTAATTTTCGCCCGATCAAATGTACGATCAATACCAAGAAAAGATTATCCACGTCGTTATTAATTTTTAATATTGGTGTTGAATATTTATGAGGTTCACCATGAGGAGGCTAAAAGCGTTAAATGATTTTCGTTGTGGGTATGTGTGGTGGTCATTTATCCTGTTATGCTACCGTAAGATACTTCGCGTCAGCTAATTTTGGTCAATAGCCAGAGATTTTATCCTTAATTTAAGTTGTCATGTCATATTTATGACCGTAAAATTGAAAATCCGCTATACTAATGCATCCTCACAGAATCATTAGACCATTTACGAAATGGGGTATTGATTTCATGACTTGTAACCCTCCTTCATCCTGGGGGTACTAAGCATATTATTGTCGTAGTTGATCATTTTACCAAATAGCCTAAGTGATGCCTAGATTCAACAACACAGACAAACATTTGCATTGTTTTTCTTCAACCACAGCACAGTACCTGCTTAGTCCCATAAAGCACAGCCACGCATCATGGAAGCATTTTCACAACCATATGATGTCTGGAAATGACAACAAGTTAGGATTGTTTACGATAATTATAATTTTATTATCCACAATTGAATGGACAAGTGAGGCTATTAACAAAATTTTAAATGAATGCTTCACGAACATGAGTCCGTAAAAGGGATCCGCACCTGATTCCGTACTCCGCCTTGTGGGCGTATTGAACATTAAAGAGAAACGCTAATGGATTTACTCCTTTTAAATTGCATGTTCGGGAAGCCATCTTACCAATCCAATGCAAAATATCATCGTTAAAACTCATGACATACTTGTTACCCCAAGACCTTTGAAGAAGAAACGTGTCTCCTTAACCTCATCCATTTAGATGAAACACGTCAAGGAAGCCTCCAATTGGCCAACGAAGCACACAAGAGACGATAAAGGTGCAACACGACAAAATGTCTAGCCTCGCATCTATTCGCAGGGCGGCACTTGTCCTTATTTATGACTAGGACGCCGATAAATTAGGGTACAAAGAAACGGCAGCCATTATGGCATGGCCTATACATTGTCAAAGAGTTCGTTGTGCTAGTACCTATGAATTAGTTGATTACGATGATTCCATTGGCACAACCTAGAAATGGGTCAGATTTTAAATTAATATGCTTAATCATGAGTGTTAGTATAAATCATTATGTACTAAAAGGACCACTTTAGCTACGCATAACTAATAGCCCAACAACAAAAGGGCAACAATATCTTCGTATCTATGTTTATTTGGGAACAAGAAAAGAGTCACAACAACCGCATCCATGCATGAAAAGACATTAAGCAGAAAACAAGGGTTTGCTCCATATACCAATAGACAAGACACAAGAACAATTTTTTACACTTTTACACTAATTGGGCACCGGGAGGAAAAAAAAAGAAGGCGTATCCACCTTCCTCATGATGGGTTCTCAAAGTTCCCACACTTCACAGATTCAAGATTTTCTTTGTTGGTGTAGAACCCAATGTGCAACAGAGCTCAATGGGAGCTCACGCAACAAATGATGGAAAACACAAGTGTATGGTCTGCAGTGATCTAATAGGCAAAAAGGTGAAGAATGATGGAAAAACCCTCCTATTTATAACAAAATATTAAATGATCTGGTATGATTAAAATAATGTTAACCAAATTCTAGATCTATACCTTATGGAATATTTTATTATATTTGTTGGAGGGGAAAGGTATTTCTGATCAATAAACCTTGATTAGTCAAAAATAAATAAATAAATAATTTATTTATCTTTAAGGAAGTGGTTGGAAGACAATCAAATAATGATTTATTTAATTATTTGTGTTTATCATTACATTTAACAAGGAATATTATCTAAATAAGATTTAAATAATTATTCCTAGAAAACAAGGGGATAAATAAAGGCTTATCTAATTAACTCTTTGTTTTTTGTTAAACATGACCTGGAACAATAATTAACCATGGTTTAATTAATTATCTCCATGAGGAAAATCAAACAAATATAGGCTTGTTTAATATTTCCTTTTGGGTTTCCCTTGTCAGACCTACAGTCAACCTAACAAATGTGGTTTAATAAGTTATTTAACATAGCAAGGCAATTTTAAATAGTAAAATTGGTCTTTATATGGTGTACTTGGGTCCATCAACGACAATAGGTTAGATGACCCACAGTGTCGTATTGCCTCAGTCATAAGTAGAAAAGCCGGAGAAAATCGTATGACCGAAGTAGCACAAGAACTCACAATCACTTTGCTGGGCAAAGCGAGAGAAACAAGGCAGATAGTGTGTTGAAGAACTAGACTTCGAGGAGACGAGACTCGTGGTGTGCAAAAAAGTCTCTTTTTTTATGAGAGGGTACCAGTCAAGGCGTAAGGGGCACAACTATGCCTACCCCAGGACAAAAGTACAGAAAATTAAGAACAAGGGATCGAACTATAGAGTAAGCAAATGCAGACAATCATGAGCGTAAAAAAATAAAAAAAAAAAATACAATGAGGAATCCCACACATATGATGTGTGCTCCGGGGATAACACCAGATTGGTACAATAACAATATCCTAGCACATGAGATAAATATACAACCCGACCCCCCGTAAAATGGGAAGGCTCACAAAATCTGACCTGGACACATGTAAATCAAAGACAACATATGGCTAAGGCCAACATCATCAAATATCCGGAGTCGCATCAAGGTCGCAAGGAAGAGGTCATCCCGGCATGTGGGGCCACCCAGTGGCCACTTTCAAGGAGAAGGAGACATCTTCACACACAGCCCTAGGAATCATCAAGAGCCATCGCTTATCAACGAACCATCAAGTATAGGGATCTCGCTGCGTCGAAAGAGTCGAGGAAACAATCAAGTCAAAGGGAACGAGAGATCCCTTTGCTCGATCCGAGGCACCGAACAAGAGTGGAAGTCAAAGGCACACCGCCTTCAGACCCGGCGTTTCGGAATGAATGAGTCGATGTCGACAAGGAGTTCGCTGCATGGTGAGGCAATGAGAAATCTCTCAATTACAAGGTGAGAGAAAATAGTAGAGCGACGACAAACTAACACTAATGATGATAGGGAATGGAAAGGATCGAGGTAGCTAATGGATGACTTCCTCACAGTAGCACAAAGGGCATGAAATGACATGGCGCTCACCGACACAAAATATCATAAGGGATAAGGGACAATGGGACTGAAGAAGAAGGCCGTGCGACACAAGAGAGACCAAGCAATGAAGCAGATGGAGGGTTATATGGGTACAAAGGGACCAGAGACTCATGAATGAGATGACGACTCAAATTGGATGCGTTTAAACAAGGGCGACTCGATGGTGTTTCCACACAAAGAAGGACCAATGGGGATCAAAACATGAGTACAAGGTGGAACTCATGACGAAAATCGACACGAACATGGACAAGTATGGAGTGCGAAGTGGTGCCCCGAGTACAAGTGTCGAAGTGAGGAAATTCGATTTAAAGTGGAGAAGGGTTCTCTTTCGGACGTGCAACAGGTCCCCGACTTAAGGATGAAAGTACAAAAATATGTCGAAGCATTCATTTAAACAAACACGTATCCTTCGAAGGGAAATGCTAAGGCAATATTTAAGATACAGTATTGTGCAGGATTAGGAAGAGATTGCCTTCGAAGTCCCTCTTTCAGCATGCTCATCACTTATCCCGATCGATGACGAAGGACCCAAAGCTAATGAGTCAACCCATGACCAAGGACATCATGGTCTGTCATATACTAGAACAAGGTCGCTTTCCGTGAAAAGGAAGAGGTCGGGATTCTTTTTGGTCATGTTGAGTTTTCGGTGTGTTTTCGTCGCTTTCATGGTTTGTAATGCAACACTGGCGAACTTTGGAGGCATGCTCGCGTGATGGGGCCGTTGTTCTGCAGGTCGGTGTCGTGAGGTTCATCACTCGTATTAGTGGGGTGATTTTCACTCGACGGCAGAAGACAACCTTCCCTCCAAAACGGGCAGGAGGGTTATGGTTATGGGCATGGGTGCCCCCGAGCATGTAGTGGTCATGCCAAAAATGGTCGGTAGAAAAGGGAATCAAACACATTTTTAATGATGTGGTGTGCTATTTTTTCTTGTTATGGCGGCAAATGGAGAAAGGAAATGATGATTACCAATTCATTTGGGTACTCCCAGGTATATAGGGATCAAATGGACTTTAAGTTTCCTTGTTGGTATACCTCGGGTCACTATCCCAAAAAAGAGGATTTGGAGATAATGAATGATGTTTCGTAGAAAATATGAAGCTGGTCAACAACAATGTTCAAGAGATCGAAGTTGTTGATGTAAGATGAGAGGGAACGACAAGGGGTATCATCCCCAGAGTGATCCGTTGACAGGGACTCCGCAGGTTCTTCTAAATGTGGAAGAATACCAGGACCAAAGTCAGTCACCCACTGTGACACTAAGAGAGTTGTGGGAGAATGCTTCTCTTGTTTCTCAATGTGTGTTTCCTCACCCAAAAGCATCAAGCCCAGCGTAATGGCGACAAGGTGGATGCAGAACGCCTCGGTTCAATGTAAGGGGGCGACAATGCTGTGGGTGTTTTTCCCCAATGTCGTCATCACGGGAGAAGATGGGGGGGGTGACCCGCAGAAGAAAGACCACCGTAACGTGGTGAAGGACTCGAATCATCATGAGAAGAGAGGTTCATATGCGCATTGTCACAAGGGTGACCCCAAGGGTAAGAGACAAAGGATCTACCGACAAGGAGCCCAAGATGATCACTAAAGGAAGGTCGTGCTTAGCCATCGGGGGAGGATTCGGCGGGAATGTTCTCGAGGTGCTCATGGATGATGACAGGTAAAAAAAATGTCGATGAAGGCCTGGTCATCTCGACACCCAGAGGGGGTCGTCAGCGGACAGTCATATCCGGCAGTCGCCCACAAATGCGGCGCAAATAGAGAGGACCCACCGTGCTTGCCCTCGACCTGGTGGACCGGGCAGTCGACAGAGTGGAAGTCCCCGAGGAAGGGACAAAGATGGTAATGCCATGGAGATGACACAAAGCACAGCCAGTGAATATTCTTGGGGTTCTGCTGGTCGTAGGGCGGCGATGCTTCGGGACCCCCAGACCAGGGAACGTGACGAATCTGGTGGGCTTGAGACATGGGCGAGTGGCCAAGTATGGGGAGCATGACCGACAACATCAAACAAAGCACATCGGATGGCATGCTTTCGAGGTCGAGGAGGAGCGGTGGTTTGTTGGGGCGGTGCCCTTGTTCCCTGATGCCCCCTCGATGCTTTTCCTTCTTACCCAAAGCGGCCGCAACAAGAGGTGGTTCCCCGTTGAGGTGATCGAGGCACCGATGCGGTGCCGGGAGAAGGCATGGGGACCGCTGAAACCGGGGTCAAAAGAACATAAGGTTTGGGGGTTAGACTAGGCAAGGTAGTCGAGGATCAAGGTACCAAACAGAATCCCAAGGGTCGTTAGAAGAGAGAGGTGGCCATGACCGTACCGTGCACACTGGGGGAGCTAGAACCAGAGTCTCGACCGCAGGGTACGGGCTGTGATGTGCCTCTCAAATGGCTAAGGCTTGGAGGGAGCTTATGTTAGGAGGACAAAGAGGCTCATGACTACCAACTCACAGTGTGAAGTGTCAGGGGAGCAAAGCTACAGGTGCGTGCTGTCGACTAGCCAAAGTGGTGTTGCTTGAGAGCAGGCCTCGAGACAATTGCATCATGAAAACATTCATTGAGTCACGGTAGATAGGAGGAGGAGGAAGACCAGGAAGGTTCCAAGCAAAGAGGAGTTTTCAGAGATGCCAGGAGAGACACCGGTCAAGGAATCACGTGCTTTGTTGGCTGCTGTACATGGTCATCTCAAGTGAGGTCTCGAGATTTTGGCTCGTGATATGTCAATCGAAGTCAATGGTGACTATTCTTCTGTACAGGAGGGGAAAGACATCTTTGCTAGCAACCGATGGGACAACAGAGCAAGAGCAGGTGGGGAAGCCACTAACAGAATTTTGTGTCTAGCGAGGCGGCCGATGACTTCGACGCGAATGCAAAAAATTCTACCTATAAGGGTGACAGACAATTACTAATGTTAGCCGGGTCGTGGTGGCACCCGTCTCCAGCCGAAGGGTGATCGTGAAGTGCTAGTTCAGATCCGAGTTTCTTCAAAATTGTGTTACACATCACGTAGGTGGATGCCCTTTCATCGACCAGACACCGGGAACGTTGCTGTTTTACTTTAATCGGGATTGGAAGTATCAAGGAGGATGAGGATGGTCCGATTGAGCGGGTACTCTAAAAACAATCATTTGTCAACAAGAGACTCACGCTCCCGCTCACAGAGCAGTAGAGCTTCTTTTTGGAAGGGCACGATCGATGAGTTCCGATGCCAGGAATGGCGTTAGAGATTGCGCCTGCAAATCACTCCATTATGCTACACGAATGAGCGCCCCCATCGGAAGGCCGACGTAATGGTCCTTCAGAATCTTGTTATGAACCCTAACTTTGGGTTGAGGGATATGGTGGGTCGCTGGATGTCGAAAGAGGCTCTATAGAACTCGAAGAAGGAGGTTTCGGCGGCATCGTAAGGTGAGGCTTGGGGCATCGGCGACCAAGTTTGAAGGTTAAGGTCGACTCGTTAGAGGGATCAGTAGTTCATCAGCAAGAGGATCTGTAACGGAGGAACCAGGAGGAAGGAAGCTGAGGGGCCACCTATCTCCTTCGGTGGTCGGGTAGCCATGAATCCCTGCCAGCATCCACTCACTTCGAGGGGGGTGGGTGACCGCGCAAGGAAGGAGGCGAGGCGAGGCGGGCGGCATATGTCGAGGAGCTCGGCGCACGAGGCTGCGGATATGGCATGGTTAGTTGGGCATTACTGAGGTACAGAGGTTGGGCAAAAGGACGAGGCATGCCGCATCCCGGATGTGTGCTACCCGGGAGGGGGAGGAGTGCAGAAGTGGTGCTCCTCTCAGGGGAAAACCCATAGCTCATGAGAGGTTGAGCGGATGGATGAGAGACAGTCCAATGACACTGCTGGTGGCATGAGGCGTCCCCGCTCAGCGGGGCACGCCCGGTGTCCTGGGGATGTTTTCAGGACAAGATGATTACAACGCTGAGCGTAGATCAGCTCAAGGCTTCAACGCCATTTGGAGGGCATCTTTGTCGGAGGAAATGTGATGCGACATCTTTTCCGACAGGGGAGACAAGAGAGACGATGAACCGACCCGAGACACGGTCTTCGGGTAGGAGATTGACACAGGGTTTTCTTCTCATTCCCCTATTAAGGATCGACAGGCGGTCGAAGATGACGACGGGAAAAGAAGTCAAAGTTCGACACCAAGCACACAACGAAGGGGAATGAAGTAAGATACAAAAAAGCACGGCAAGAGTCGTTAAAAGGTGGTATGGGAGGAAGTGGGTTGATCATCATACCACTTAGAAGCTTGTCAAGCGGTGCCAGAACATTCTTAAGATGAATAGAGTCAATGCAAGAATATATTATACCACAGAAAGATCGAACATGATTTGATTTGATTTTCAAAGACGCGCCTTCAAACTTGGGGGATGTCGAGGAGCTGTCGACATAGCACAACTAGCCAGCCATGGTGTATAGGCACTTATCAACCAGCCTGAACGAGGCCTAGGCTCGCCAAGAAGGGCGGGGCAAGGCGCCGAGGCAGTTCTTCGGGTGACTCGTTCGCTAGTAGTGGTTCCTATTAGGCCGGGATTACCGCTTAGCATTAGGCTCTGGACCAGACATGGTGAAGGTGACAAGAAGAAGGAGAACCCAATGAATCATGAGAGGAGCCATGCACGGAGAGGATCTGCTCCATCGTACTCGCGGGGACAGAAAGGGTGTCGATCAATCGAAAATCGAGGGTATGTCAAGAAAGCCGGAAACGTTATCAAAGCGCAATGATGACAACACAAACACAGGACAAGGGGAAGACCATCAATACAAGGGGTGATAAAATAATCGTAAGTCGAAACAAGGGCGAAAGAAAAGGGCCACCGACTTCAAAGTTCTTGTCTTGGTAAAACTGTGTTCTCTTTCGCTAGGGTGAGTGCAAAGCGGCGTGCCTTAATTTTACCCTTCTTAAACCCTTTCGTTTTGAGAGCAAGAGAAAAAAATGTGCTGGCACTTAAAAATAAATCGCGCAGAATAGTATATAATGTTGAAATAACATAAAAATAACAAACTTATAGTGCACCCAACCAAGACGGTCACTCAAAACTAATTCAAAAAAGGGAAAAAATCGTCAAAACACTCTAAAAGAGGCCAATAGATCTAAGGTCAAAAGGACAGGGATCAAAGGATAAAGTCACTGAAAAGAGAAGAGATCACAAACACCAAGACAAGAGGCAAGGTATTGTGGAAAGAGAAAATTAGCAAAAAGGCAGCGTATTGTGGGAGAGGTCTCAAAGGGACATTCAAAACAAGACGACAAGAGATGATTTAAGAAGAAAGGTCGATTTAAAGGATCTCGAGGAGGAGGTTTCCGCATCCGAAAAGGGAAGGTCGAAACTCGAAAATAGACCATCGAAACACTAAAAATATTCCAAAGAAAAGTGGAGGGTACCAAAGCCCCAGGGGGCTAGGGGTTCCCACTAGACATGAGGCAAAAAAAGATCAAAACTATGTCAAAGCGGCCGAGACAGTAGGTCGGAAAACCCCGGGCGTGTTTTAAAAACCCGTGAAACGCAAACCAACGTAAAATTGGCAGGTGTCGGCAGCTCCACCGTTTTGGCCGCAAAGTCATGCAGCAGGCCCGTGCGGCACCGGAGTCCGTGTCACTTTGGGTCGTGGTGTTACCTCATTCCGGTTGTCTCGGCGCATTTTCTAGCGGTCATCTCGCTATACCGATGTCGCTTACCTCGCGCAATAGGCTGTAACACACCAAGTTAAAAATTTTAATGTCTTAGGGTTTTATGTGAGAAAAAAACATAAAAATAGGAAAAATAAACATTTGAAAAGAAACCCTAGGGTCCCATGGCCGGATAAGTGCAGAATATGAAAACGGCGAAGTAGTCAGACTTAAAACCTATGAGTTCATTATTTATTAGTATGAACTTTGCTTCACAATGTAAAAGGACCCTGCCCTTAGCTAGACGCATAACTAATAGCTCCCAATAACAAAAGTGGGTCACAATATCTTCAACTGGTGGTTAACAACAAGAAAAGAAAGGTAAACAACCAGGATCACGCATGAAAAGACACAAGCAAAGAAACAAGGGTTTGCTCCATCTACCAACAGAAAAGACAAGAAAACAATTTTTGAAATAATTTTTGTATTAATTGGGCAACTGGGAGGAAAACAAGAAGGCGTATCCAATTCTCTCAAGGTATTTGCCTGGAAGTCCTCAAGACTTCGCATCTAAGATTTCTCTCTTGCTGGTAGAAAACCCAATGCAAAGAATAGACTGTTCAGAGCCACGCAGCAGTCACAGAGATGGAAAAATGACTAAGTGTATATCCAGAGGGAATTAACAGGTAAAAGGTAATAATGATGGGAAAAACTCCTCCATTTATGTTAAAATATTGGTTTATCTTGAGATCCTAAAATACTAAAATAATGTTAACCAAATCTAAATCCACCTTTTATGGAATATTTTATTATATTTGTTGGAGGGAAAAGGTATTTTGATTTCCCAATAAATCCTTGATTAGTCAAAAATAAATAAATGATTTATTTATCTTTTAAGGAAGTGGTTTTAAAGATAACCTAAAATAATAATGATTTATTTAATTATCTAGTATTTGTTTATTTAAGAAAGGAATATTCAAATAAGATTTGAAGACTATTCTTAGAAATAATAAGATAAATAAAGGTTTATCTAATTAATTTCTTTGTTTTCTAAGTTAAATATGACTGGAATAATAATTAAATTATGGTTTAATTAATTATTCCACGAGGAAAATCAAACAACATAGGTTTGTTTAATATTTCCTTTTGGGTTTCCCTGGTTAACCATAAACAACCTAATAAATGTGTTTGAATGCTATTTAACATAGTGAAGGAAATTACTTGGAAAATGTTGGTCTTACATGGTGTACTTGGGTCCATCTAACGATAATAGGTTAGATGACCAAAAAAATGGTAACAATGAGAGAGTAGTAATTTTTTGTATCATACTGCTTTATATGTTGTTGATTTTCATCTACCATTCTAATTTGTTTAGCATTTTTCTGACATTAGTAATCAAATTTCTTTAAATTTTATGGTAGACGTTCCAATTTAACCATTTGTTGGATATGTTGATGGTGCTAGTCGTAGTACCAATCTATCCTTCCATAATATACCATTTTCGCTCGAACGACGCAGTTAGAGTGAGTTTTTTAAGGGATTTATAGTATTGGTCGATCGACTCATCAATATTCGTTTTCGTATAAAGATCAATGCTGATCTGACTTCTCTCCATGCTACTTACTGCTACGAACCGTACAATCATCAAAGTTAGACTCACAATCAGGTACTGTTGGGAACTTACCAGTGTTTACACCGCGAGAAATCCAACACTTTAGATTGTTCCCAAGAGTTCTACCTTTGGGAGAGACATTTTGATTTCATTCAATATCAAAAAATTTTAACCGAACACTTTAACCGATTCATTATCTAAATCAAGTTTTTAGATAGACATTTGCAACATAGGTAAAGAAAAAAATATTCACTAATAATAGGATTATATTAAACATAGGAAAAACTCGTAAACATATAGATAGATAGTTATAGGTTTTTTACAAAATTTATGTCCAAGACATGTTGGTCATCTCAGGCTCAAAATGTCAGTAAAATTCATAAGTAAACTAGTGGTGCCCATGATAAAGACACTATATATCTAGTATTCACTATAACCCACATCCAACGGTTAGGAACCCCACTGTGTGTCGTTAACATGGAAGCTTCTTCATCCGGAAATTTGGAATCCCGAAGGTCAACCCTCTATGCGTCGTATTTCAAGAAGAGTCTCTGCCGATATCAAGGTCCCGAAGGACCGTTTTCCCTCTCAGACAACCTCTCTATTGGCACATCCACCGCGCTCCTCGGTTCCTCTACTAGTTGAACGCGATCCATATTTTCATTACATTAAAACATTGTTTTTATTCTTGGAAAGAAATCAAATACAAAAACATTTCGTATAAACCTTTATAAAAAATATAAAATAAAAAAAAACAGTCAAATCAATCTACCTATTGCAATTCCCAAACTAGAAACTTAAGGGTAGGTAAAATTAGATCCGGATCTCTCAAGTCAACCGACACAATATTTATCGATGGCGCAATAACTGCTTCTAAACTGCAGAATACGTCGAGAACACAACCGTCGATTTGCCTCAATGTCAACCCATGAGTTCTACCCATCTTTGCATTCGAGGACCCTAGGATCAGATATATCCAATGTTACATGTTGTGTATAATTTCGTTGGAATCCGTTCCACAGCATGAATAAAATGGAACCATAACTAAAATTTTCTTCCTTCCTTCTCGCTTATCTCGTCATTTATCCTATATTTCATCAGTTGAAGAATTATTGTTTGGCATTTAACGTACACCAGATATTTGATCTGCTTGCTACATGAGGTGACAGTGTCAGCTAGTTTAGCGATCTCGAATAGGATGGTTCTTACAGGAAAATCCCCCACATCATGGATGTTTATTTTTCCATCTTTTACAGCTCCTGCCCTTGGGCATACTGGCTACCGCATAACACAATCCCTCATTTTTTCTCTGCCGTGGACCTCAGAGGCAATGGAAAACATCTCTCGACAACCCTATGGAGAAAAATACACATCCTCAACTCACAGGAAAACACTTGATTTTTGCGGGGAAATTTCTCTTTCATCACCTGAGATTGCTCAAATGTGAACTCAAGATTTTTGGTCCTGTTGCCTCATTCCCATACAAATTTAAAAGTACTTAAGCACCACCCTAAAGCCTTACAATACCCTTGACTATTCAAGAAATTACATTCCTTGTTCTTCATGTTCTCTTTCTCCATGTAATCATCATTATTATCCAATGGAACCCAACTCAACCTAAAATATTTATTAGATACTATTCATTATCAAAAATCTGAAAATGTGAGCACATCTTTGAAAATCAAAAACATAAACCTGCGCCCAACACACTCTCAGAAGACACATACATATGCACTCTTCATTGTACCTGCTATGCAACGTACTTTTCACATATACAAGTGTGTGTTGCCCTAATTTTGGGCAACATTTCAGGGGCTCTAAAACCCCAAAAAATTTGTAAAGAATGGAAATGAAATGACTACTTTAAAGAAAGAGGAGGTTTTTACTACCGACTGATCGACCCGTGATGAAATCCATCCACAAAAATGACCGTAATCACCCATCGATGTCTTTGAAAAATTTTAGGTTTCAGGCCTAAAATGTAAACAAATTCATAATGGTAAATGAATATAAACCGTTTTTACATAGCTGGCTTAATTAGTTGAAATTAAATTTATCACATACCAGTGTGCGTGTTTTTGCGCTTTACTTTCCCCCGTGTAGCTTAAATGTGTATTTTTAATCCATTTTATGTTGTTCCTAAAAGGTGCACAAACTGACAATAGATTAGTCGCAATATTATTTCTTAAAGAAAGACCACCACAAAGCATACTTTCTTTCCCTTATTTTTCGAGCTTTGATAAAAACGAAAAAGGATTTAAAGTACACTTTTATCTTCTCTTTTTTCGTGCTTCGTTAACAACAAAGGAAAAGGAACCCCCGATTTCATTCAACCTTTTTCAAACTCCAATAATGTGAAAATATTTTGTTAATTGTTGCCTTCCAAGTTCGTTAAAATAAAATGAATTGACACTACTCGGGATAAGTTTAGCCCTTTTCCCACCTAGGATGGATTATTTACGAAAATGAATACCTCGGTTAAACATAACCAAAGAGTTCTTTTCATATCATTTTACACTTTTTCGGATCTCAAGAGACAAATTTACGAAAAACTACTTTGAGTCCTTTCTTTGTCCCTTTTTTCAAACTCTCTAAACATGAAAAAGGATTCTGGCTATCACGATCGTTAAGCTAAACATAAAATAGTGACGAGCTGCAGATCATGGTAAGAATCAGGCGTTCATTCATCGCTAGACTTTGTTAAATTATTAAATAGCGACATTTCATTGTTATTCGCCCGAAGGGTTGAATTATAGATCAAGAAAATGTTATCCCCTCAAAGCTTGTTAAAAAATAAAGATCATTCGTTCGACAAATGAAAAAGGAAAATTTGGGAAAAGGGCAAAGTTTCTTTTTGGTAGCAAGTCGCCCTTGAACATGACACTTCTTTCACTCCATGTCCGTGATCAAGCTGTTGGGTAACTATCTTGATTGCTTCATTCACACCTGTTTGAATACATCACTTGGGCTTTTGGGTCATGTCAAGAATGACAAAGAACACCAGCAGTTCAAGAGAAGTCATCCAATGATTTAGAACTCATCCATCTCAATACGCACAATAATCTTCATTTTCGTGACCGGCTATCCTTCATAAATTGCTATATCAAGTCATACCCTTGTTCTCGAAATCATGAACTCAGCTTTTTCAACAGTGACTTTGGCTGACTACAAATCAATATCCAGAAGTTCACTTAAAAACATCGATTCCGCACTAATATAGCCTTTACAAACATCGACAAGATCTTCACTTCCATATTTTTGACCGAAAGATTTTATTGGCGTTCAACATCAAATCATCTATTCATGCCTTTCCCCGAAATGTGATCACAGCATTGAGGGCTACTTTGCTTAATGGTGGTTTCGTGTTTGTTAACATCTTTCATTATTGGCTTGGTAATTCAAACGATGTCTTTTCCATGTCTTACTAAAAAATCATATATTCGCATGGCATAGACTTAATCAATGATCGAGTGAATGAGATAAGAAGACCGGATCTAGTTTCTTCAGCTATCCGGCCGCGATTTTCTTGATTTTTTTGTACACATCATCCGTACAAGCATTTTTTTACATAAATATTAACCGCAACATGGTTTATTTTCTATGCAATGTTCTGTGATTCTGGACAACATTCCAAAGCGTAATGACTTTCGACCATGTACATGTTAAGATTGTTTTATGTGTCGACTATGGAATGCATACCAACAATTATGATCATTATGAGATTATCATGATGTAATGTATTTTAAGATTGATGTAGGTGACCTGCCCACTTTGTTTCTAGTCTCATCATAAAGGCAAATCATCTCAATCAAAATGTTCTTATTATTTCGATCTCATGCTTTAGGGGGAAATTGTTATAGGTCAATTTGGGCACTATTCTCAAAGACCAAGTTAATTGTGCATTCTATTCTCCAAGACCGATGATCAGTTAGTTCTATCATTCCCTATCATCTCAATTACAGGCGTTCTAAGACAAGAAAAGTCATCTATGAATCAAACAAGATTTTCATCAAAGCAAGAATTTCATGGTTTGAAGTTTATTATTAAACATCTGGGAGCTCACCAACACAGTTCTTAAAGGCCTGGGCAGTGCGGGGCGCATTGCACATGCAGGCAGCTCCATTTTGGGCGCTCTCAGCACTTCCCGACATTCAAAGGTGCATTAGTCATATTGGGGACAAATTTTCATTGTTCTCGGAATTCCACCTGACCGTTGTCTTCAGAAGGTCACATGGTCATGCTTCCAGATCCAAGTGTCCATTTGACATCTAGCATGCCTGGAAAACATGTCTTCTCATTTTTTGAATGCAATTTCATCGAAAAAACAACCCACATTTCATCTACAAAATCGGGCACAAAGCTAAGTGTTCACGTTGAAGAATTTGAGCAGAGAAATGTTAGAATTTTCGTAGAGAGTTTGACTTGTGGAGTCAGGAGAGACTTATGTTGGGGATGAGACTAAGGAACTTTGTTGGAAGGTCATTGCTGAATCACCACTAAAGCCAGAATTTCATCATCAATAAAGAGCACTTCTTGTTTTTTCTCACATGCATCCTTGTTTATCGCTTAGATTTTCCATGTTGCAAAATCTTTTGTCGATGAATTTAGTTTATGCTTAATCGATTTGGCTAATTAACTTAAATATATATTTAGATTATTGTATCTTCATTGTTCTTTAGTGTTTCTTTCTACAGAAGCATTCATCTATTTGAAGTCGCTTTGTTGAGGCTGTAGTGGAAGTAGCATAGCCATTTGGAAGCGAACAAACAAGTAAGCATCCTAATCCCTCGTACATATATTCTCCGAAAGTTAGGAAAGTAGTGTGCCTTCGACCGTTGTTCTAGACTAGACACCAGTCTAGGGAAGCATAGTTTATCCGTAGATTACAATTCTGGCCCAACATACTTGGTCGATCGTACACTCTCACTTGGTTATTTTACCCTTTCCCGGGGAAATATTACGATGAGTGGTATTATTAGCCAACCTCTTGAATTTTGCATGTTTTGAGCAGTTCTATCATCACCATAACCAGTCACTACCCCTTAGACCACTCATTCCTCTAGGAGAAGTCCTCTTTCATCTCTTTACAAACTCTCGAAAAATGAAAATATTGTTGAACACTTGTCTTTTCGAGCCCATTAAAGTAAATGAAATGATGTCTAATCAGTATAAGTTTAACCCTTTTATAGACTGAGATAGACTAATTACGAAAAAGGAATACCTTAGTCAAACATGACTAATCGGTTCTCTCGAATATTTTTTCTACCTTTTCGGGTTCAAGGAACTATCTTAGAAAAGGGACCCTTTGGATTTTTCTTTTCCGTCTCTTTTTCAAACTCCCTAAATTTGGAAAATATACCATTTTACCCCTTCCACCAGATTCGTAAAAATTAAATGATGAAGGACTTGTCACCATGGCAAGACTGACTTACTCCTTCCTATGACTCGTTAAACCTACTAGGATGTATTCATCTTAAGGGTGAAATTATACGCTAAGCACATGGTATCCTCTTCAATATTGCTATAAAAAATAAAGGGGTACTCACTAGAAATCGCGGGCGAAAATGGAAGTAAAGCATGTTTTTTATTTTTACCAAAGGCAACATGTCGCTCTTGAAAATGACACTCATCTACATTTCATGTCGGGTTGGGGATATCCTTCATTTTCCATTTTCCTTCTTGGGTTTGGGAAATCCATTTTCTTCTCATTCAATCATCACTTGCTGTCATCATGACGTTTAATCCCATTTTGAGACTAATGTTGCCAAGCACTGGAGTCGTGTCACTGATATGTTCAAGAGAAATCCTATCTGTAAAAGTCAAACATCGTCTCCTTTTTTGACCCTCTCTGCAACAATCTTGAATCACTCCTATCATCTTGAGAAATCCTTTGTTTTTTGTATATGATCTAGGAATCATTATGGCCCTCCTTCAATGGATCACCTCCTGTCAACTTGAGCTCATTATACAAGAAGGTGGTATAGAAACTCCTTTTCAATACCTCGGAGCTTGCATGGATTAATGGAAATTTCTTTGCATTTGATGATAGGTTCCCATCATTGGCCTTCGATCTAATGATTCTGTGTGTGTTCAAATTTAACTCATTCATTTACACTTGTAGATTTTGTTTTCATACCTTGAGGGACATCGTCTTTATTGATGGTTTGTCTTGCACCGGTTAAAGATTTATCTCATTAACTGGTAATCAGGTGGTTTCTACCTTATTAGAAATCAACACATCTATTCACGTGGTTAGATTCATAGGTTGGATGGATCAAGACATAGGAGAAGACCGTGGATCACTTCTTTTCGAATCTACGCTAAGTGGAATATTCATGATTGTACACATGATCCTTTTTTATACAGATGGTTGCGACCATGTCGTGGATCCATACATATGATCCATTCTAGTCGGATGGTTGTTCCCATTCCATGGTTTCATGTGTTATTTTATTCCTATTCAACAATGTTCTATCAGGCATATTTATATTAGAGATGTCACATATTGTATCATGTTTGATTTGCAGGTCTCCTAATGGTGGTTTCCCAAATTCCTTTTCTTAACTGATAAATAACTTCAACCATCACTTCTCATTCTACTTTCAGGATTTAGACGACATCTATTAGAAAAAAAAAATTTTCACTCCATATTCCCTCTCCAAAGTGTCGTCTTTTGTGTCACCCATGCCAAAAATGTCGCAAAGTTAAAAAAGCTATGGAAACATGTTCACCATAAATAAAATTCTCAAAACATCCGTAAAGAAGTGAAGAATCACTGCATTGCAGCAATTATGGAGAAAGTTTGTAAAAACCCTAGTTTGGAGCCCCATCGTGGGTCTCTCCTATCTTCCCTCATGATTTTCACCCTATGTGTAACTTGTAAACAGTGCTGGCAGCGAGGGAATTAAAGTGAAAATTCACGCTGGTCCTCTTCAGGAAACTTCTCCAAAAATGGAGCAAAATATTCATCCTCTAGAAGTCTCGAGAACAAAATTCTGGTACTTGTTGGTTGAGGATATGATCAAGTTATCCCATTTTTGAACCTTTTGTCCTATCTTCAAGAAACCACCTCTTTGAGATAAGGAATTTCCCCCGTCATTTGTGGATCCATAACTTCTCCATATTCAATATAAATGAGTGCCATGCCTTCCCCAAATGGTTGGACATTGATGGTTTCCTTTCTAAGTGATCGAATGCGCCTAAACGTTATCAAAATTCCAAGGAGAAGGAGTGCTTGATGTCTTGGGCTTGGACTTGGAAACCCATCCTAAAGGATGTCTCCAACATCAAGGCACCATTTGTATGCTTCCCTCTATTATTCATTAATAATACAAAGCGTTTTTTACTTTCTGTTAGCCATCCATAATTTTAACATATTCAAAGATGGCTAAAATAGATATTTTATCCTTCAAGAAACAAATTTTAGAAAATCTGTGAGTTCTTGAAGTCTTTCCATGCCCCTTATCCTTCAAAAATCCTCCTCTTTGATCTCTTCACTCAAAATCCTCAAGGAAGTCCTGATGTCTCAAAGAAGGACTATTTTTAGACTCATTTTCTAGCATTCTCCCTTTGAAAAATACCTCATTTATCCCTCATTTCATCCAGAATCCCTTTAAATCCCTATAAATATTCTTTATTTGGTTTTAAAATCTCTTTTTCCCTCTATCGGAACCTTCCAAAACCCTCAGAAAACCCCATTTCGGCCTATTTTCTGCTCATTTTAAACTTAGGGCTCAAGCACCTTTTAGCTTAGCCCTAGCTCCTTTTCGTCATATAACCCAGCATCGTAACCAAGCACTAGGCCCATCGGCCCATCGACTTTCATCGATCCTCGTGACCTTTTTCCCTTTAAAAAGTGTTTGTCACTGAAAAGTTTTCTCTGCTATGGCTCTCCCCCGATCAAATCTCCACCATTGATCCTGTTTAAGATCTAATGGTTGTTTCTCCATCGGCACATCGCAATCGCCTTCCCCCCATCAGTCATCACATTTCTTTACTTCACATCCCCTTTCCCCGATGGTTCTTCCCCGCCGATGGATTCCTGATCGTTGATCTCTCCTAGATTGGATGACCGTCTTTTTGCTTTTTCCCATTGGCCATCGCACTTCGTAAATTCCCATTTCCTTGTTCTCAAACCCTTTTCTCCGCCGATGTACATCTTCCGCCGATAATATCTACACAATCTGATCAACCCAGATCTACGGCGCAGGTTCACTGTGGAGACACCCGACCAAGGTGGCCCGTACTACCCAGTCCCCCCGAACCCTCGATCTCCACCGTCGATCTTCTCCTAATCCAATGGCTAGCATTTTCCCATTCACTGCGGAGGCACCTGGCCCTGAAATCCCTCCATACCCCCTAGTCCCCCTGCAGTTAATCTCCACCGTTGATCTAGCTCCCTTAGATCCAACGGTCTATGCTATCTCGCATTATCGCTTTTCCTCCGCCCCATTCATTCATTTCGGCCATTCCCCGATATGATCTCAACCATCAATCCCCCTGATCGACAGTCTATGATTTCTCGAAGTTTCCCCTCCCCTCGCACCATTTTTCATTTGTGTGACCTAGCAGAGAGATCTAGGCCGTTGATCTACCCGATCCAATAGTCATTATTCATCTTCGCGCCCAAATCACCAATTCTCCCCGGAGTGCAATTCTAACACGAAATGAGCAGTTTCAGAGGCACACGCATCATTGTCTAAATTTTATCGCGTTCCCCCAGTTCCTTACCGCTTACCACCCATGCCTGGTGTGAAAACCACCTTTGGTTTGGCAAAACCACTTCTCTCCCAATTCACACCAAATTCAAAATATTTCCCTCTTCATTCATGGTTTTGTCTATGGACCCTTACCCTCCGCTGCATCCACCTTCTTCCGCACTACTCCATAACCCCTCACTGAGCCTTCTAAAGCAGTCAAACCACAAAATTCAAGATTTTCATAATGGTTTATTGTTGTGTGCAGTTTTAATGGTGACCTTAAGTTGCAGGCCCTCTCGCAGCCATATACCAGTGGCAGAAGCCAAGGATGACGATCCTTAGGCCGAAAAAATGAAAAATGGGATTCACGGGTTGATTATTAATGTTTTATCAGTGTCTCATGAATACTGGTGAAGGAAAAAACCCCCAGCGCAGAAGCCCAACCACTTGTACATAAAAGAGATAAATTGAAGATCAATGAAGATTATAGAAAGATTAGCAAAAAAACAAAGGTTAAGGGTCCAACTCAGAAGATTAAAGGCTTAACCCGCAGATCAAAGATAAAAACATAGTTAAAGCCAAATCAGTGTTAAATGAAAAAGATAGAGAAATCAGAAAAGGAGAGCTTCGAATGACACATCAGTGAAGCTATTTACTCCTCGCAGGACTAAAGACAACTTGACAACTATTATGCTGACAGAACCTCTTTAAATTGTTAAGGCAGTTATTGTAAAGATATGGGTGGTCTCAAAATCCATACTGTCCACTTTACTTGTATCAGAAGAAAAGACAGGACTGCAACAGCCAGAAGACTTCTCCATAAAGACACTCTTTGGAGTTATTACCACTCTGTCAATTAGGCCTCAAAGTATACAATAATTACTAGAATAGGAAAGAAATTAATGTAATATTTATGACATAGAATGAGCATTCGAATTCTTTTATCCTCTATCTTAATTAACCATTAAGACCATCTCTGTCACCTCTCCTCCCCATTCACCTATAAATCCTATTCGAACTCTCATTGTAAAATTCGGCATTTGGTGAACTCTTTGAAGTAATACATAGACTAGAAGAAGTGAAAAGAAAGTGATGTATTGAAGTTTTTGGATGGCTTGGCTTATTTATTAATGAAGGAGGCTAGATCATTGGATCCCTGAGCCTGGTTGTGGGGAATTACTCTCTAACAGTAATTGTTATTTCCTGTTTTCCATTTTGTTCCATCATTCTATACTTACAGTAGAGTAAAATGTTTAGGCTAAGAAATGTCTCCTAGAAGCAATTTAGACCTATTTTCTCTTCATTGTCTTTATGTTTTCATCTGGTGAGGTAACATTGATTATTCTTAATCGCTGTCTTGAACACTTATGCTTGTTTATTTTTGAAATAGTTCATACAGTTGGCCTCAAGAATGATTTATGGCTTTCCCTGCTTGCTTTTTGCCACTTGAAGACTATTTACGAAGTCTCCTTTCAAAGTACCATTGTCTGTAGTCTGCCAGAGAGGTCTGTTTTGATCATACCCTCTATTCTTGCTGAGATAATTGTTTTGAAGGCCTTTATAATTGTAGTCTTAGATGTTTAGGGGTTCCCTCTTCTATGAATTTAGTTATTTGTGAATCTTACATGTTTTCTAAATCCTTCCTAGTGAGATATTTAGAAGAAATAGAGCATTCCTTGCCTTCTCTATTTCATTGGAAAAGTATGTCTTTAAATTATCATTTTCCGAAGTGTGGTTTGTGGAATTCATGGTTAGCCCTGTCTATCAAATGCATCTTTATGTTCAGATTATTTTTTAAGTCCCTTTGTTGAGAAGTATAGATAATTAAGGATTCTTAATTTCCCTTAGTTTTACTTTTCATTCTAAGTCCTTGATGTTCATTTCATCCCACCTACAAAACCCAACAGATCCATTGACCAAGTTATATTTTCCCTTTGGTACCCCAAATTCATCAATAAAACCTGCTATGACTACCACTTGACTCCATTGCCCAATGGCTTATAGAATTCCCCACTCTGTCTATGGTTCCTAGATCATCTATGTACAACCAACAAACAAACAAATCTACACTTCATAACTAGCCTAAAATCAACCCTTGAAAGCAAACAAGACATATCATTGCACACATTGAGAGATCCCTCTCTGACACTAGGAGGTCTAGATCCTAGAGCTCTAAAGCTTGGTTTGAATGTTGCCTTGTCATTTGGTTTTCCAATCAGCCAAATCATAGTACCCCAACATTTTGGCGATCACGGTGGGACCTATGAGTACATAATAGCCTAGCAAACTCTTATAGACTCATTAGTCCTTCAAAACAAAATCTCAAAAAACCCAAAAAATTTTAGATTGGTTTCATAATAAACATTGGTGGTGGACCATAACATATTTTACCCTCAAAAGGCTAAAAACTTCCACATGGTGACTCCACAACCTCCAAAAGACCTAATGACTCCACTGGTAGAAGACTCTGACCTGGTTGACAAGATATAGTGACCTCTTTTTAGCATGAATCCAAGTATATAAAGAGAAGCTAAACTAAACACATTATTGGACCTATTTGGTAAAATAGTGTACATACTTGATAAGAAACTGGAAAGGCATGAGGTTGATACAGATGTTGATTATCCAGAGAAACATATGCCTTTCCCTAATAAAACACAAACTCAACCACTACAAGACATATACAACAAGAAAAATATGTATGATGAGCAAGGTTACAGTGAAAAAAGTGAAGAAGGTTGTCAAGAAAGTCCTGACAGAATACCTTTATCTTGTATTGCGCTATTAAGAGAACTTTACGACCAAAATGAAAATGCAAAAAGTGAGTAGTGCTTTGAGGAAACAATAAGCCTCCTAGGAAACACAGAACCTGAGTTAGAAGAAAAATCAACACATATAGGGACTTTCCCTCTATGTTATAACTCATTTCAGATTTTAAAAGGAGAGTGGCATCATGACGATGTAACAGAAACAATTCATGAACCTCAAACTAACCATCACAAAGATCAAGAAGAATTGTTTGGGAGTGGAAAAGATCAGGAAATAGAAGAGAATCCTCAAAATTTTCCTGCAAGAACAAGTAAAGATCCCTAAGAGAGGCTCAAGAAGACATCTGCCCTCAAAATCAGTCAACACAAGAGAAAGAGGACTGTTGTACTTCTTTCCAAAGAAAAATAAAAATTCCTCCTCTTCTGACAGAAGAAGAAATTGATCAAATATTAAATAAACAACCTGCCCTCAAAAATTCATTTGAACAAAACACTTCTGCTCATCTACCTACTGAACCTTGTTATCTTGAACCAGAAAATAAACTTGTAGATCAGCTTAAATAAAAACCAACTGATAACCTAATATATTTGATTGGTGAGATTGTTTATACTAATGATTTTCCAAATTTTGATCAATCTGATGATGATGATGAGCTTCAAGTAGAAACTAATCATGCAGGGCAACCAGCAGTTGATTGGTGTCATGAAATTCACTATCAGCAGCTTGAAAGTAGCAATCAACCAATCCAATCCATTAGAAATAGCTTTCACATAATTGGGAGTCAGCAATATATCAGTTGTGATGATGAGGTTGAGAGGAAAGAGGAATTTCTTGAGAAAGTTGAAGATAAGGAGCCTTCTCCTGAAAGGGTTGAGGTAATAAAAGATACCCTTGCTCAAGAATATGATGATCTCTTCACAGAGTAAATTCCACTGAATCAAAGCATACCAGGACTACAAGAGGACAACACTACAATATATGATGAGTCCTCTAGTTCAGATGATAATGAAGATGAGGAAGAAGTTATTTCTCAAAAGAATCTTAAGCTTGATCTAGTGGAGAAAAAAGTAAGCCTGGTCGAAACCTATCTTTCAAATATTCATAACCATTTATTATTTCAAGATCCCTATGATCATTTCTTGAAGATATTTTAAGAAGGGATAAAGGTTGTTAGAAGCAGTGTATTACCAAAATCAAGAATATTTTTTAGCATTGTTGCTAAAGAACAAGGGAAATGGGAGTGGCCTTGTTTGTCCAGCATGCTTAAGGAGATGAGAAAAGACCAATCATGGAACCATTTACTTGATTGGCTATATTGGAAAAGAGAGGTCATCAGCTAAATATATAAATTTTCCAAGTTATATTAGGTTATATAGGAAAGAAAATAAGCTTAGCCTGTGAGCATTTAGTTAGTTTTTGTTTTTCTTTGAAAAAGAATAAAAAATACAAAAACAAAAGAAAAATAAAAAGAGGGCAGATTAAAAGAAGAAAGGTATATCCCCATACTAAAAAAGAAAAGAAGAATCTGAAAGTTTGCAAGCTTAAATTCCACTACTAAAAGAAAACACTGCTATTTAATCATACAACCTAATCATGACTAGATAGATTTCAATTTACTGCTGATAGGTTAGTGAATAAGATTTTCAAAACTGATCTTGTCTTATCAGTAGAATAGATTAGGATAGAAGAAAAGGATTTCTCTAAAAAGCTCGAAACTTGAGTCAAAGAAAAGAAAAGGCTGGTTCTAATATGCTAAAAACTTGATCCAAGAAAAGAAGAAGAGAACAGCTCAAAAAGATCAAAATCAGAGCTGAAAAAGAAGGGAAGGATGCTTACTATTCTCAGATCTCAAGTCTTCCAAGTTTTGTTTCATTTTTTTGAAAATAAGGTCTATGTGCAGCTTGTTTCTCATGCCTTAGACACTACAACAAATCAGACTGTTTAATCCTGGTTTGTCTGTGTTGAAATTTCTATTTTAGAATGTATAGAATGCAGATCTTTCAAACAGCTTAATCTTGACAGATAGTAGATCAGGTAGAGAAGCTTTAGAGTCAAACTGTTTAATCTGGACTCCTGGAAGAAATAAGGGTAGCATTAGATAGTTTTATCTTTCTGTTTTCAAAAATAATATGTAAAAGAGATGCCAGTCCAAGTGCACTCAAAAGAAAAAAAAATGCTAGGAAAGGTAGTTTTGGGTAGGTAGAGATGTGGTTTAAAGAAATTTCATGATGCAGGTCATTGGAAGAATTATCAAAATGCACAGAACTTCAGCAAGGAAAGAAAAGATATTGTGCCCAATGGATGAGGTAGTGGTCTGCTAAAAGCTAGAGATTGATAAACTGAGGTTCTGGACACCTAAAAGACAACTTTCCTCCCCAAGTGGAGCCACTGTTAGCCATCCATAACTTTTACATATTCAAAGATGGCTAAAATAGATCTTTTAGCCTTCAAGAAACAAATTTTAGCAAATCTGTGAATTCTTGAAGTCTTGCCATGCCCCTTATCCTTCAAAAATCCACCTCTTTGATCTCTTCACTCAAAATCCTCAAGGAAGTCCTGCTATCTCAAAGAAGGACTATTTTCAGACTCATTTTCGAGCATTATCCCTTTGAAAAATACCTCATTTTTTCCCTCATTTCATCCAGAATCCCTTTAAAGCCCTAGAAATTTTCTTTATTTGGTTTTAAAATCTCTTTTTCCCTCTACTGGAACCTTCAAAAACCCTCAAAAAACCCCATTTCGGCCTATTTTCCGCTCATTTTAAACTTAGGGCTCAAGTGCCTTTCGGCTTAGCCCTAACCCATTTTCATCATATAACCTAGTGCCATGACCAAGCACTAGGCCCATCGGCCCATCGGCTTTTTCCAGTCCTCGCGACCTTTTTCCCTTTAAAAAGTGTTTTCTGCCGAAAAGTTTTTTCCGCTATGGATCTCCCCCAAGAAAATCTCCACTGTTGATGCTATTTAATATCTAATGGATCTTGCTCCATTGAAACATCGCAATTGCCTTCCCCCCATCAGCCATTGCATTTAGTTACTTCCTGTCCCCTTTCCCCGATGGTTCTTCCCCGCCGATGGATTCCTGATCGTTGATCTCTTTGAGATCGTACAACCATCTTTTCGCTTTTTCCCATTGGCCATCACACTTCACAACTTCCCATTTCCTCGTTCTCAAACCCTTTTCTCCGCTGATGTCCACCCTCCACCGATGAAATCTCCACCGTCCGATCAACCCAAATCTATGGCACAGGTTCACTATGGGGGCACCTGACCAAGGTGGCCCGTACTCCCCAATCCCCCTGCACCCTCGATCTCCACCGTCGATCTTCTCCTGATCCAATGACCAGCATTTTCCCATTCACTACGGAGGCACCTGGCTCTGAAATCCATCCGTACCCCCCAGTCCCCCTGCAGTTAATCTCCACCATTGGTCTGGCTCCCTCAGATCCAATTGTCTGCATTGTCTCGCATTATCTCTTTTCGTCCACCCGATTCATTCATTTCAGCCATTCCCCGATATGATCTCAACCATAGATCCCCATAATTGGACAGTTTGCGCTTTCTCGTAGTTTCCCCTCCCCTCGCACCATTTGTCATTTGTCCGACCTAGCGGAGAGATATGGGCCATTGATCTACCCGATCCAACGGTCATTATTCATCTTCGCGCCCAAATCACCAATTCTCCCCGGAGTGCAATTCTAACGCGAAATGAGTAGTTTTATATGGAGACGTGTCACTCTCTAAATTGTATCGTGTTCCCCTAGGTCCTTACCGCTTACCACCCATGGCTCGCATGAAAACCACCTCTGGTTTGGAAAAACTGCCTCTCTCCCAATTCACACCAATTTAAAAATATTTCCCTCTTCCTTCATGGTTTTGTCTGTGGAACCTTACCCTCCGCTGCATCCACCTTCTTCTGCACTGCTCCATAACCCCTCGCTAAGCCTTTTGAAGCAGTCAAACCATGAAATGCAGGATTTTTGTAATGGTTTATTGTTGTGTGTAGGTTTAATGGTGGCCTTAAGTTGCAGGCCCTCCCACAGCCACATACCAGTGGCAGAAGCCAAGGATGACGATCCTGAGGCCAAAACAATGCAAAAAGGGATTCAAAGGTCGATTATTAATTTTTTATCAGTGTCTCATGAATACTGGTGAAGGAAAAAACCCCCAGCTAGGAAGCCCAGCCACCTGTACACAAAAGAGATAAAGTGAAGATCAATGAAGATTAAAGAAAGATCAACAAAAGAATAAAGGTTAAGGGTCCAACTCAGAATATAAAAATCTTAACCCGCAGATAAAAGATAAAAATACAGTTAAAGCCAAATCAATGTTAAATGAAAAAGACAGACAAATCAACAAAGGAGAGCTTCGAATGACACATCAGTGAAGTTATTTACTCCTCCTAGGACTAAAGAGACCTTGAAAGTTATTATGCTGACAGAACCTCTTTAAAATGTTATGGCAGTTATTGTAAAGTTATGGGTGGTCTCAAAACCCATATTGTCGACTTTACTTGTACCAGAAGAAAAGACAGGATTGTAGTAGCCAGAAGACTTCTCCACAAAGACACTCTTTGGAGTTATTACCAGCCTGTCAATTAGGCCTCAAAGTCTACAAGAATCACTAGAATGGGCAAGAAATTAATGTAATATTTATGACACGGAATGGGCATTCAAATGATTTTATCCTTTGTTTTAATTAACCATTAAGACCATCTCTCTCACCTCTCCTCCCCATTCACCTATAAATCATATTCTAACTCTCATTGTAAAAGTCGGCATTTGGTGAACTCTTTGAAGTAATACATAGACTGGAAGAAGTGAAAATAAATTTATGTATTGAAGTTTGTGGATGGCTTGGCTTGTTTATTGATGAAGGAGGTTAGATCATTGTATCCCTGAGCCTGGTTGTGGGGAAGTACTCTCTAATAGTAATTGTTATTTCCTGTTTTCCATTTTGCTCCATCATTCTATACTTACAGTAGAGTAAAATGTTTAGGCTAAGAAATGTCTCCTAGAAGCACCTTAGACCTGCTTTCTCTTCACTGTCTTTATGTTTTCATCTACTGAGGTATTATTGAGTAGTCTTAATCACTCTCTTGAACCCTTATGCTTGTTTATTTCTGAAATTGCTCATATAGTTGGCCTCAAGACGATTTATGGTTTTCCTTGCTTGCTTGTTGCCACTTGAAAACTGTTTTCAAAGTCTCCTTTCAAAGTACCATTGTCTGTAGTCTACCAGAGAGGTCTATTTTGATCATACCCTCTGTTCTTGATGAGACAATTTTTTTGAAGGCCTTTATAATTGTAGTCTTAGATTTTTAGGCATTCCCTCTTCTATGAATGTAGCTATTTGTGAATCTTATATGTTTTCTAAATCCTTGCTAGTGAAATATTTAGAAGAAATAGAGCGTTCCTCTCCTTTTGTATTTCATCGGAAAATTCTGTCTCGAAATTATCATCTGCCGAAGTGTGGTTTGTGGAATTCATGGTTAGCCCTGTCTATCAAATGCATATTTATGTTTAGATTATTCTTTAAGTCCCTTTGTTTAGAAGTATAGATATTTAAGGATTCTTAATTCCCCTTAGTTTTACTTTTCATTCTAAGTCCTTGATGTTCATTTCATCCCACCTGCAAAACCCAACAGATCCATTGACCAAGCTAGATTTTCCCTTTGGTGCCCCAAATTCATCAATCAAACCTGCTATGACTACCACTTGACTCCATTGCCCAATGGCTTATAGAATTCCCCACTCTGTCTATTCTGCCTAGATCATATATGTCCAACCAAAAAACAAACAAATCTGCACTTCATAACTATCCTAAAATCAACCCTTAAAAGAAAACAAGACATATCTTTGCACACATTGAGAGATCCCTCTCTAAGACTAGGAGGGCTAGATCCTATAGCTATAAAGCTTGGTTTGGATTTTGCCTTGTCATTTGGTTTTCCAATCATCCAAATCACAGGACCCCAACACTTTCCATGATCTTATTAATGGTTGATTTCTTATTATGATACTCCTTAACCTGTCGTATGGTTTATGTTGGAATACATTTTCTATGTCACTTTCATTCTTTTAACTATCTTGCATTTATTTATTCGTAAAGTAATATCGAGGAGGGAGCTTGGGAGTCAAGAGATTAGGATCGACATTGAAACGCGATCACATAGGAGTGAGGTAGGCCATCTCCCTCTCTCGTGTTATTATGATATTAAACTAGTAAATTTTGAATTATTTTTCCTGATTTTTACTAGACCCACTCATTGGGCTAGAGGGATCACTTCTATTCGTAGACAGTATTTCCTGGATAACGGACACGATACCAAAATACTTGACGAAGTTCACTCAGTGTTGTGATGAGCTTGGAATTGTTGGGGTGATAGTTTCCTAGGATGATTTTATGAGCCTAGCACTTCTAATCCTTCCCAAGAGCTAGCATATGTAACAGGACTTTGTGAATGGGAGGGAGAAGCTACCATAGTGGGAGAGATTGTGCTCTGACTTGGTACAAGAATACATTTGACAAGACACCAAAGATGGATCATCATCAAAGAATAATGATGAGGAGAATTGTGCCTTGGGTGGAAAGGCTAAGAAATGGAAAGGGAAGGTGTCTCAGTCCAAATCAAATTCTAGCGAGGAAGGAAAGAAGCGATACTTGTCAAACATAAAATGCTTTCAATGTCATGATCTTGGACACTATGCTACAAATTGTATGCAAAATAAGACCAAAAAGAAGTACTCAGGAGGAGCGGTAGGTGAAGCAATTGATTCACATTTCGAGTTGTATTTCAACCTTATCGTGTGCATGGTGTCATTAGTGATGGGTTCTATATGGTACTTAGATAGTGTAGCTTCATTTCATATGACTGACAACAAAGAATTGTTTAGTAACTTTGAGGAGAAGGATCTATAGATGTACATTGAGATGGTAGATGATGGGAGGTATAGTGTTATGGGGATAGGTACAATTACCTTTCAGAGTGATTCAGGTACTCCTCTCGCATTAAAATATGTCATTAATGTTCCTGGTTTAAATAAGATTTTAGTTTCTATTGCTATGTTGGTAGACCATGGCTATAATGTGATATTCAATGAAGGAAATGTGTTCCTTAATCACAAAGCCATGGGATAGGTGAAGAATATTTGGGTTTGAGTAAATAATCTATACAAATTGGATATAGAAGATTGTGATGCCTTGAGCATGAAAGAAGAGAATGTGTAGAGAAAATACATCAATGAGTTATGGCACAAAAGGTTGGGCCATCTACACCATGGCACTTTGAAGATCATGCAACAGATTTCTATAGGGCTTCCAAAGGGTGCACTTGAGTAGTGAGATACATGCAAAGGGTGTACATTGGTGAAGTATACCAAAGCCACATTTCATGATAAGAAAATTCAAGCAAAGGAGATACCTGAGATATTTAACTCAGATGTGTGTGGATCGTTATGGACAACTTCCACAAAAACTCACATGTATTATGTTATTTTTGTAGATTATTTTTCAAGTAAGTGTTGGATTTTCTTCATGTAGAAGAAAGATCAGAAGTTCTCCAAGTTTTGTGAGTTCAAATAACTTGTTGAGAAAGATACAGTGAAGAAGGTGAAGGTTCTAAGGAGTGAAAATGGTGGATAATATGTCTCTAAAAAACTCAATAAATTTTTTTCTTCAGAAAGAATTTGAAGGAAATTGATAGCACCTCATAACCTGCAACATAATGGGGTTGCACAAAGGAATAACATAACTTTTTTGGAAGTAGCATGAGCTATGTTTCATGATCAGGGCCTACTATTGCATATGTGGGTGGAAGCATGCAATATAATAGTATTTTTGTAGAACATAAGCCCTCATCATTGTTGTAATCATGATTATCATTAGACCAAAACCTGCAAGCTTTAGTCTCCACTACAATCGCCAGAGTTAGGATCCACGAGAGGCGGTTAGTCCATGTCACGAAACACACGGTGAGTGTTGAACCCAATGTCCAACAATCTCCCCCCCAATGCAAGATGGGTGAGTTTTGAACTCAAGAACTATCGCTTTGATACCAATTGTTGGAATCAGGATTGCCATTAGACCAAAACCCGCAGGATTTAGTCTCCGCTACAATCGCCAGAGTTAGGATCCAAGAGAGGCTTTTAGTCCATGTCGCGAAACACACGAGGAGCGTTGAACCCAATGTCCAACAATGAGATACTTGGGATGGGTACATTAGAGGAAGATTTTTCAGGGAAGAGACCAGATGTGTTGCATTTTAAAATTTTTGGTTCATGTGTTTATTTCCATGTGACCAAATATGCTAAGAATATGCTAGAGCCAAAAACAGAGTTGGAGTTATTTGTGGGGTACACTGATACACCTCACAACTATCAGGTGTACTTTGTAGCACAGAGGATGATAGTAGTCATAATGTAGAAATTATATAACATATGCATGTATATATCCTGGTTCTCCTGATCTAACAATATTTATCTTCTTGCTAAATACAGAATCCTTCCACTGTTATTATTTTGCGAAAATTTAAAACTCAATTGCAAACACATGAAGTAATAAAAACAACCACACATAACATAGTTGTTTAACAGGAAAACCTGAAGTTGAAAACCCCAACTATCATATATTATGTATCATGGAGATCATGTAACAATCTCATACAAAGCTTAGTACATCAAGCTTTGAGTACAATACAATCGTCACACACTATCATGAAGAAATATGCAACTCCATGCACTGATTTCTTTCCTCCTGATAGCTTGCCTCCACTACACAATCCCTGCTGAAGAAGACCCCTGAATGAATTCGAATTGGCATTGCCTTGACTACGCAATCCTCATTGGCAACTCCAATGTGTGTGTGATGCAATCAATGCATCACTATAGTCACAACGGATAGTCCATCTCACCGTTTCACCTACCTCTCCACTGGGTCTCCAGTGGAACTGACATGCACTGTAGTTAACTGTTGTGTTTGTTTATTTGATTAGTGAGTTATTATTTTTGAATTAATTAACTAATTAATTCACTCCACTCTCACTAGTGTATCATTCAGTTAGACCAGATACAACTAGCTCAACTAAGTTTAACTCCAATAACTGAGTTAAACTGAATAACAACTCCATGAAATACTCTTCCAACTTTGTCATAAATTTGCCACTTCAGTTCTAACTGAGTCCTCCATGCATGAAACACCAGTAAACCTTAGGAATTACGTAATTCCTTCAGCTCAGTGATTTTCTAAATTTGTATACGGAAATAAAGTGCTCCAAGAAAATAAGGTGATATTTAGAGTCTGATTATTATTAAGGGCTAAAAATAATCAACACATCTATTTTTAGATCGATGATCTATAAATAGACTTCGCCCATTCTTCTAAAAATAGAATTTCATCTATTTTCCCAACTTGACCAGCCATCCACAAGTAACATCCTGCCACTTCTGAAATATGATCACCATGTCTAAAAATAGACATAGTTTAAAAATAAACTTACACCTAAAAATAGCCTACGGGCCCACTTAGTGAAGGTGACTGATTTTCACTAAGCTCCATCATCTTGTTGAATCTCAACACTCCCTCTCAGCAAGATAGGGATTATCCTTCACCCCGATCCTGCGTCTATGGTATTCAAATTTTCTCCTGCCGAGCGCCTTCATCAGAATATCAACATCCTAATATTATGTAGGAATGTACTGAAGCAACATGATCTTCTGCTACACACAATCTCTGATATGATGATACCTGATATCAATACGTTTAGATCTATCATGAAACACAGGATTACTTGAGAGTTTGATGCAACTCTGATTATCACAATGTATCACTGTAGGATCTAAATGTGAACCTAACAAATCGACTAGGATCTTCCTCATCCAGATAGCCTCACATGCAACTTGACTTGTTGCCATGTATTCTGCTTCTGCTGAACTAAGTGCCATGGATCTTTGTTTCCTGTTGTACGAAGAAACTTCTGTAGATCCAATACTGAAAACCCCTCCTGATGTGCTCTTTTTGTTTGTTGGGCTACCTGCCCAATCTGCATCAGTGAAGCCATTCAACTTCACTTCATCCGTCTGTCTGTACCATAAGCCATACTCATATTTTCCCCTGAGATACCTCAGGACATGCTTTCTTACCTTCCAAAAGAGCTTGGTAGGCTTAACCATCGCTTGTGAAAGCTTGTTCACCGCATAGCATATTTTCGGTCTTATATTAACTAAATACATGAGTGAACCCACCAAATTTCGATAAACAGTGGCATCCACTACCTTTGCCGATGTAGCATCCTCTTTCCTCAAATTTCCTGGAAGAGGAATGTTGATAGGCTTGTAGCCCTTGCATGTGAAACTTCTCCAGTATCTCCCCGACATACTTGCCTTGAGACAAAAATAGTTCACCTTCTCACTGCCATATTTCCAATCCAAGAAAATAATGAAGGAGGCCCAAATCCTTCATCTCAAACTCTTTTGCAAGATCTACCTTGCATGAGTGTATCAAATTCTCATCACCCGTTAGTATTAAATCATCAACATAAAGAACAAAGATTAAAAGCTTACCATCCACCACAATTTGGTACAGGTTTGCATCCTTCTCACTCTTGGTGAAACCAAGTCTGGTGAAATAGCTGTCGATCTGAGTGTACCAAGCACGAGGTGCTTGTTTCAGCCCATACAATGCTCTTTTGAGCTTGCACACATGTGACTCACTACTGAAGATTTAAAATCTTTTAGGCTACTCAATGTACACTTCTTCCTCAATGATCCCATTAAGGAACGTAGTCTTCACATCCATCTGATGAATTTGGCAACCCATCTACGCTAAGAGAGCAAGGATGGTCCTTATGGAAAAACACTGTGCGAAAGGTGCAAATTTTTCTTCATAATCAATCCCATTGATCTATGAGAACACCTGGGCAAAAAATCTTTCCTTATACTTCTCGACGCTCCCATCAGCAACTTGCTTTACCTTGTATATCCATCTTGATCCTACAACTGATTTACCCACCGACCTTGGAGCAATCTCCCAAGCACTATTTCTGACAATGGAGTCATAGTCCTCCACCATGGCATCTACCCATGTGGGCTCCTGCACTGCTTCTTCAAAAGAAGATGGCTCTGTCACGACATACTTGCTCATAAGAGCCATGTATCCAGTAAATCAGCCAGGCGACTGTCTCTATCTGCGCTTTGATGTAGGGACTCCTACATTCTGTGCCACATCAAGCTTCAGTCTCTCAGCTTCTGTGGTATGCTTCCAATAAGCAGGATGTCGTCACAAGGGGAGGGACTCCTCCACCTGCTGCCCCCTCCTATGGTTGATCCATCAACCAAGGGTTTACCTGGGAACAAGAAGTTCCTTCCCCGCATCCAAGTGTAGCCTTCTGCTGACAATCCCCATGGCTTTCACCATTGAATTTTATAACTGCCGCACCATAGTCATCCCACTATCTAAAAATACACATGATAATTATGGGGTGTTTCTGTGTACCCCACAAATATCCCAACTTCTGCAGTCAGCTCCAGCTTCTTCCTGGCGTCCTTTGTCACATGAATGTAAACAGATGAGCCAAAAATATTCAAATGAGAAATATCATGCTTCTTACCAGTAAAAGCTTCTTCAGGTGTACTCATGCCAAGTACTCTATGAGGACAACGGTTTGTAAATGAACCAGAGCAAAGGTCAACTAAATAAGTGCATCAAGAGGTTCTCGGTCATGCAATACAGCTCGGCATCACCCACAATCGTTATGTTATTACTCTCCCACACCCTATTCCCATTGTACAGAAAAAGAGTTCTCTTCACCTTTCTTTTCTACATAAGTCTTTGAATTCGCCCAAGATATATTCACCACCATTATCGCTCCATAGAGCATTCACTTGCTTTCCTGACTCCTTCTCCACCAATGCTTTAAACTCATAGAAATTTGAGAATGTTTCACTCTTCTTCTGCATGAAGAAGATCCAGCATCTACAAGAATAAATAACAACAAAAATAACATAGTAATCTGTGTTTTTCTCAGTTGGAATAAACCGAGAAGGTCCACACACGTCTATGTGAATCTCTCCTCTAGGATCGTCAAGCACCCACATCTCATGAAAGGTGGTATTCAAATACTCATAGTAGCATCCCTTGCACTAATCTCGATCGTGCAAGAAGGCTCTGGGAAGTCCAAGAGGAAATTTTGCAAAAATATTCAAAAAGAAGGTGAAGACAAATGCCCACCCTCCCCATGCTACTCAGCCCTCATCCTAGCTCACCATTTCTTCTGCTTTTCCCATCATTGCAGTGCAGCCATCTATCTATAGCTTGTAGAGATTCTTAACTCCAATCCCTATCCTCTTGGTTTGACCAGTTGTTTTACCTCGCAGGAAATCTTTTCCATCGCTAAAAACAATGTCATAACCTCTGTCTTCCAACATTGCGACCGAGACCAAGTTCTTCTTCAGACCTGGAACATGCATAACATATTTCAACAGAAATGGATTACATGAGTCCCTCTCAAAGTTAATGGTCCCAATGCCGGTCACAATGTATCGACCATCATCGCCCATCTCTATATGCATTTGTAGGTCCTTCTCCTCCAGTTCACTAAACAACTCCTTGTCTCCCATCATATGGAAAGATGCACCACTATCAAGATACCACATCGATCCCATAGCGCTTGAAACCAAGCCTACGATCAAAGAGAAATCAAGTTCAAATTACGAGGCTAATGCCTCTCCAGCTGCAGTTCCAGTAGCCTTCTTGTTCTTATTTTTTGTGGGTAGTTAGTGGCGAAATTCCCATGTTCGTGACAGTGAAAACACTTCACTTTGGACAAATCTTTCTTCTTGCCTTTAGCCTCGAATTTTGAAGGGAATTTATTCCCCTTCCCTTTCCTTTCTTTGGTAGCCAAAGCGCAATTATATTCATCATCATTATTTGATGAAGAGCCATCCCTAGTACTTTGCCTTATCTCCTCCTGCACAAGATCCGACCAAAGTCGCTCCCAACCCGGCGGTTTCTCCCGTCCATTGATAGAGTCTTCGTAGCTATTATAGCATAATTTGACTGAGCTACAAGCCAAGAGAGGCTCTGAGTAATTCAAGGTTGTTGAGAAACAGTTATTAAAATTCTAAAAGAGTTGCAACATGTTCAAGAAGATGACCACAAACTTCATAGGAATTCATCATCATATGTTGCAGGGCATAATTCTCAGATAAGGGAGCTCTGTAACAAGAAGGACATCCTCTCCAAGACTTTTGTTGCATCCATTTGAGGAGACTGGTCCATTTGTTTTAACGAGGAAGAAAACACCTTATTCATGGAATTTATTCAAATGCATCTTTCTGAAGGGCACTCAGAAACTTCCTTAGCTATAAATAATTCTACCCTGGAGGTTGTGATAAATAAGGAATCAAAGTATGCACCAAGAATGGCTATTGCTGACAAGTACAAAACCTAAAATTTCCCCAACCTTGGTTTTGATAATTGGTTCTCAGGAGCATATTTTAAAATATGAAGAAGACTTGAGAGATATCATGAGAAAATTTTACAATGTGAACATCAGTTAAACTTGCTAAGGAAGGAAGGCATCATGAGTGGGTATTGCTCGTATTTTTATTTCTAGTGGTGAAGAATTTCAAGATCAAAATGAAGATAGCTATTATAGGTGCAACACATGAGGAAAATCTCAGTTATTTCTGGAGTCCGATCAATTAACAAATAGTTATTTTCGACCTTTCTTGAGTATTCCAGACACAATATCTATGAGTATGTAGTGTTGACAGTTCTACATATGAACTGACAATAAGCTCAGGAGAGATAGGCGCATTAAACTACAAAGAAAGCTCAGGAGGGAGTCATGCAGAAGAATGTCCAACACAGAGAAGTAGAGAACTATTAATCAGTGAAGATAAGCGCAAAGGAATGAAGAGGTAAAGTACAGTCATTGGCCAGCGAGATCAATGAACAATATTAAGGGAGATAGACGGCTAGGATTAAGTCGCGTAGATTAAGGTCAACGGAAGGACGAAACCAAGGAATGGGTTTCGAAAACCAGCAAATGGTTTTCGCGTGGGTGCAACCTGGTAAGCAGTAATTGTTGGAGGGAACGCAATAGCATTTAGAAGCTAACACGTGGCAATTAAACACCACTAATTTCGCATAAGTTCAAAAGTTTTAACTATCGTGCTATTTGGAGCGTGATATCAAGCGATGTCCGTTGGATCTGGAGCAGTTAAATGGACGACAAAGATTGGATTGCAGAAATGGATGGGTAAGTTGTAAATGTTGTGGGATTCAAATATAATATTATTTTGGTGCTTTTGTTTTTAACCAAAGTCAAACTTTTGAATCAAATGAAATGTTAAGCGTGATAGTTGACAATTGTGGGCCAAGGTTAATACATGTTGGTATTTTGGTATATTTATCCAAAGTTCATTTGGTATACTCGGAATTTAAATGAACGGGTTTTTAATTATGGTTTATAACCACAATATCATGAAAATGGGATAGATTCCGCATATGAAGTCATTATTGTTTGGTTTTATAACCATGGGTTAAAAAGTGAGGAAATATTCTTTTGAAGATAAAATAAGAAGCTTTCGCGCGAGATTATTGGATTATATGCATGTGGGTATGTATTTTTAAATTTTATATGCACATGTGGGTAAACGCAGCCAAGGCTGCATCACATAAGAATTCAGAAACATAGCTGGAAGGGATGTAAGTTTCATGCTATGTCTTCAAGATTGCATATGAACATTCAGCTATAGCACAAGAATTTGTTTAATGGAAGATGAAGTTAATATTGCATCCTATAGTGAAGTAGACGCTGAACCGTATCCCTGGAAGTGCTTTGTGAAGATTCACAATGTAAAACATAATGTCGTACATCTCATTTTATTTCTACAATAGGCTTTGGAGCATTTATCGTTTCTGTTGCTGACGAGGTATGTCCACAAGTGAGGAATAAATTAAATTTCTCGTTGATACTCAACAAATCTACGGTTCATAATGTAGTTCCTTCACATCAATGAAATTATGATATCACAAAATACTCGAGGTTTATGAAAATGAGTGGCCCCGCAGAGCGGTTTCTCATAATTGTCATCAAACAAGATCAACGGACTAGATTTATTGCGGCATCACTCAGCCCCTTCTCAAGAAACTGCTATAGGTGCTTCCGTAGGCAGTAATTGGTTTTCAAAAACCATGTGTGGTTTTGTCAATAATACATATGAATATAACGGTGGGACCAAAAATGTACTATTTGTCCTTCTTTAACTTGTAGCAGGGTGAGGTTCTATTTTGGTTTTATACTATATATTATATATATAATATTAATACAACTATTTTGTAAACTTAATTAATTCCAAAATTTCCTAAACTACTTCAAGAATCAGTTTTAAAACTGATCGTAGTAGTTAGGAAGTCAGATTAGATGGCAGATATAAAATCAGAGATCAGAAGAGAGAGAGGGGTTCCGAGTTTTGGACCTCCAGACAGCAATTTTTGTACTCAAATTTCAAATTATTAATGAATGAAAAGCAAGCTTCTGGCATTTGTTGATATTGATGTGTCTTCCAGTTTACATGGTGTGTTTTCAGTCTCTGAATAAAATGAAGTAATGAAGCTGCAAGTCTCTTTTTACGTGTGTAAATAAGAGTTAAAACCCTTAATATGCACTCCTTCATTTTAACTATTCCTTTTCTTATAATTCTTCTAAAGTTTGAGGTGATAGATCATGTACAACAGCATATCAGTTTGGGCTTCTTCATTTCATGTTCTTTTGATCATTTCATTCTATATTAGCAGATAATAGCATTGTGGGACATTCGTTGTATTTGATTTTTGAGGGTTTAATGATAAATATTTGGAGGTGTTTAAACAAAGACCAATATTTCTGTGACATAATTATAAATTTCTTAAGCATAGATTCCTTATCACAGCTAAGGGATCGTCTCTTAAGGTACAAAATTTTTTGGCACCGTTGTCAGGGATCGAAGAAGCGAAGTTCATTTCCCTAGGTTTTCTTTCAATTTCCTCTGGTTGTTCAGAAAGGATGAAATATTCAGCTGTGTTTACTTTTTACAGAATTCTCATTTTGAAAAAGCCACACACGAGGTCAAATACCTTGTAGCAGAAGGTCTCATAATCCCTTATTCTTGATGGTGAACAAGATTTATATTTGAAGTTTGGTTATTTATTATTCAAGTGGCGACTCCACTGATGAAGGTTTCATTAGATGAAAAAATTTTCTGGCGAGAAAATGAGAAAGCGTCGTGGAAAAAACATGTATCAGAATTTCAGTTTTTTAAAGGAGGTTATATTTTTTACTATCAGTTTAGTGGTCTATTTTCCCTTATATATCAAGAAGATTATTTCCTGCTTTATTTTCTCATAATATTATAAGGCTCAAAAAGTACATTCTTTATTGGGAAAATATGATTTTTCTTCTGCTTGTATCATATATCTTGACACAACTTTATCTCCTAAATATGAGAGGAGAGATGATTGTTGCATTACAATTCCTAAAGATTAGCAGTCACAGTTTGAGCATAAAGGTGATGATTCGTCATATTTGGATGATAATATTTTTCCTCACAAGAAATTGACTATTTTTCAACTCAAAAACAAAGAAATCTTTAAACCCCTGATGCTGCCCACCATTCTCCATCAATATCCCTCAAAAGGATTCAAATTTTTGCCAAGTTTTTCTAGAGAGGAGGAAGATATTTCAGTTGAACAACATATCTTGGAATTTGAGTACTTTCTAGACAAACTTCAAATCATCTATGAAGATGTGGCTTTAAGGATGTTTTGTCATTCATTAAAGAAGGACGCTCAGCAATGGTTCCAGTGTTTGGAAGCAAGTTCAATTAGTTCATGGCAAGCCTTTCAAGATATCTTTCTTAGATATTGGGGCGAGCAAAAGTCATATGAAAAAAACCTTTTGGAATTTTATTCTATCCAGACGCAGAGCAATGAATCAATCGCTGAATTTAATAGGAGGTTTCAAAAAATTTATTTCAGCATGCCAAAATAAATTCAACCTCCTGAAGCAGCAGCTATGGTTTACTATTTGAGGGCTCTTTCTATTGTCTTGGCTTTTTATCTCAAGGAGAGAAAGCACTGCACTCTGAATTTGATGTTTCTTTATGCACAGGAAATTAAAGATAATGTGTGGGCTTGTAGAAATTCCTCCTATCATGTTGAAAGAACAATTTTTGCTAAAGACAAGAGGGCCTGTCAAGAAAACATTAGAATTTCTTTACAAGGGAATGAAAATCTAGAGGTGAACAAGGAATTTCAAAAAGTGTCATAGGATTCTTGTATTTCTGAAGCACAAGAATCTAAGCTGTCTGAAGGTTCTGGTCAAAACTACATTGCAAAAATTGAACTACATGATAAAAGATTGGAAGATCATTACAATTTTCGTAATTTTAATGATTTTGAGAATAGAGGGGAAACTAATGGAGCTTCTCAGATATCTTTGCAGGAGGAGGAAGATTTTTGTGAAGAATTGACATTATACGAAGAACATCAGCATTATGGGGAACAAACCTTGGGTTTCTCTTTTCATCCTAAATGCTTGCCTACAGAAAATGGCAATCAAGTTCCTCGCACACATTTCCAAATTGAGGAGTCAAATAATGAAGAAAGTTGCCCTGTTCAAAGAAGGCTACATGAGCAAAATGTTCAAGAAAAGGAGGCAGACGAAATTTTGTCTCATCAGTTCTATGATCGAGTGGCTGTGTATATGAAAAATTTCTTTGATCAGCAACAAGCTTTTATGCAAGGGTATGTAAAAATTTTTATATATGGAAAACATTCATGGTACATTCCTGTTTTGATTTTTAAATTTCAGCAGTATGAAGGTATTAAGTCCAACATACATATGTTAGGGTTGTTACTGAAGCTGATCACCCAATGTAATTAGCCCCATATAAATATATATATAGGTGTTGTACATAAATAATGCCTTAGTTGAGCATCTCCCATTGCCTCACCTTTAGTTTGTATTTTCAATTCAAGAATAAAGATCCTAGAAGAGAGAGGTTTCAAAGAAGTTTTAAATTTTCAGAGATTTTGGATTGGGAGAAGATTTAGTTTGACTTGACCCCATGCCCAATAACGGCCACTGATCTACAAGTTCTCTTTGACTCCATGCCCAATAAAGACTACTGGTCTACAAGTTCTCAACACTTTACCACTAAAGCGTTGTCCCCAATTGGAGCCAGATGTTGTAGCATAATTTGACTGAGCTAAAAGCCAAGAGAGGTTCTGAGTAATTCAAGGTTGTTGAGAAACAATTATTAAAATTCAAAAAGAGCTGCAAAACGTTCAAGAAGATGACCACAAACTGAACAGGAATTCATCATCATATGTTGCAGGGCATAATTCTCAGATAAGGGAGATTTGTAACAAGCACGTCATCCTCTCCAAGATTTTTGTTGCGTCCATTCAAGGAGACTAGTCCATTGGGTTTAACGAGGAAGAAAACACCCTATTCATGGAATTTATTCAAATGCATCTTTCTGAAGGGCACTCAACAACTTCCTTAGATATAAATAATTCTACCCTGGAGGTGGTGATAAATAAGGAATAAAAGTATGCACCAAGAATGGCTATTGCTGACAAGTACAAAACCTCAAATTTCCCCAGCCTTGGTTTTGATAACTGGTTCTTGGGAGCATATTTTAAAATATGAAGAAGACTTGAGAGATATCATGAGAACATTTTACAATGTGAACATCAGTTAAACTTGCTAAGGAAGGAAGGCATCCTGAGTGGGTATTGCTCTTATTTTTATTTCTAGTGGTGAAGCATTTCAAGATCAAAATGAAGATAGCTATTAGAGGTGCAACACATGAGGAAAATCTTAGTTATTTCTGCAGTTTGATCAATTAACAAATAGTTATTTTCAACCTTTCTTCAGTATTCCAGATAGAATATCTATGAGTATGCAGTGTTGACAGTTCTACATATGAACTAAAAATAAGCTGAGGAGATATAGGCGCATTAAACTACATAGAAAGCTCAGGAGGGAGTCATGCGAAAGAATGTCCAACACAGAGAAGCAGAGAACTATTAATGAGTGAAGAGAAGTGAAAAGTAATGACATTCATTGGCCAGCGAGATCAACGAACATGATTAAGGGAGACAGACGGCTAGGATTAAGTCGCATAGATAAAGGTCAGCAGAGGGACAAAACCAAGGAATGGGTTTCGAAAACCAGCAAATGGTTTTCGCGTGGGTGCAACCTGGTAAGCGGTAATTGCTGAAGGGAACATGATAGTGTTTAGAGGCCGACATGTGGTAATTAAAAACCACTAATTTCACGTAAGTTCAAAAGTTTTAACCATCGTGCTAGTTGGAACATGATATCAAGCGATGTCCATTGGATCTGGAGCAGTTAAATGGACGACGGAGATTGGATTGTAGAAATGGATGGGTAAGTTGTAAATGTTATGGGGTTCGGATATAATATTATTTTGGTGCTTTGGGTTTAACGAAAGTCGAAATTTTGAATCAAATGAAATGTTAAGTGTGATAGTTGACAGTTTTGGGCCAAGGTTAATACATGTTGGTACTTTGGTATATTTATCCAAAGTCGATTTGGTATACTCGGAATTTTAATGAACGGGTTTTTAGTTATGGTTTATAACCACAATATCATGAAAATGGGACAGCTTCGGCATATGAAATCATTGTTTTTGGATTTTATAACCATGGGTTAAAAAGTGAGGAAATATTCATTTGGAGATTAAATAAGAAGCTTCTATGCCAGATTATTGGATTATATGCATGTGGGTATGAATTTTTAAATTTTATATGCACATGTGGGTAAACGCAGCCAAGGCTACATCACATAAGAATGCAGAGACATAGCTGGAAGGGATGTAAGTTTAATGCTATGTCTTCAAGATTGCATATGAACATTCAGCTACAACACAAGAATGTATTTGACGGAAGATGAAGTTAATATTGCATCCTATAGTGAAGTAGACATCGAACCGTATGCCTGGAAGTGCTTTGTGAAGATTCACAATGTAAAACATAATGTCGTACATCTAATTTTATTTCTACAACAGGCTTTGGAGCATTTAATGTTTCTATTGCTGATGAGGTATGTCCACAAGTGAGGAATAAATTAAATTTCTCATTGCTACTCAACAAATCTACGGTTCATAATGTAGTTCCTTCACATCAATGAAATTACAGTATCACAAACTACTCGAGGTTTATGAAAATGAGTGGCCCCGCAGAGCGGTTTCTCATAATTTCCATCAAACAAGATCAACGAACTAGATTTATTGCGGCATCACTCAGCCCAATCTCAAGAAATTGCTATAGGTGCTTCCGTAGGCAGTAATTGGTTTTCAAAAACCATGTGTGGTTTTGTCAATAATACATACAAATATAACGGTGGGATCCAAAATGTACTATTCATCCTTCTTTAACTTGTAGCAGGGTGAGGTTCTATTTTGGTTTTATATTATATATTATATATATAATATTAAAACAACTATTTTATAAACTTAATTAATTCCAAAATTTCCTAAACTACTTCAAGAATCAGTTTTAAAACTGATCGTAGTAGTTAGGAAGTCAAAGCAGAGATCAGAAGAGAGAGATGGGTTCTCAGTTTTGGACCTCCAAACAACAATTTTTGTACTCAGATTTCAAATTATTAATGAATGAAAATAAAGCTTCTGGAATTTGTTGATATTGATGTATCTTCCAGTTTACATGGTGTGTGTTCAGTCTCTGAATAAAATGAAGTAATGAAGTTTCACATCTCTTTTTACGTGTGTAAATAAGATTTAAAACCCTTAATATGCACTCTTTCATTTTAACTATTCCTTTTCTTATAATTCTTCTGAAGTTTGAGGTGATATATCCTGTACAACGGCATATCAGTTTGGACTTCTTCATTTCATGTTCTTCTGATCATTTCATTCCATATCAGCAGATAATAGCATTGCGGGACATTTGTTGTATTTTATTTTGAGGATTTAATGATAAATATTTGGAGGTGTTTTATCAAAGACCAATATTTCTGTGACATAATTATAAATGTCTTAAGCATGGATTCATTATCATAGCTAAGGGATTGTCTCTTAAGGTACAAAAATTGGTATGTTTAGAATCCGCAGTTCCTAGAATTTATATTGCAATCCATAAATGTTTTATTTATTTTACAATATGGTCATACATTATCAACACCTTTGCTTGACTCCCTATATCTCATGTACGAACTCCAAGTGCAGTTTTTCTTTGAAAAATTTACCCATTAATACATTTCCAACACGTCTTTCCTTATCACATGATATTCACGTGATAACTACAACGCAGGTGGACAATAGGGATAAAATGATTTCCATCAAGGGCTAAGATTGAATTTGGGCTAACCTAACACCTTGAACCCTAAACCCTCTGACACATTCTCTTACTTGGCATTCATTGTCTAAAGTTGTCGCTTGTCTGGAGTTGTCGTCACGTTGTTGTTGTACATGCATAACATCTGGGTCTTTAGTCATGCACAAAGTCAATAGGAAGATTCAGTGATCAATTTTAAGTGTAGCATTCCCTATAGGTAATCTCCATATGTTTTCCATTTAAAATTTAATTTACTTCTCATAGAGGTGGCTCGGTGAGGGTTAGCTAACTTTGTTCTTTGTTGTATTGTGTGCAAGATTTTCAAGGCCACTTGCTCGAAATTATCCTGGATACCTAGAACGCTACCCTCCAGAATGGTTTGAGGCTAAATGTGGGAGTACGTTGTGCCTCAGGGAATGTCTCATGACTTAACCAGTCCTTAATCAACCAAATGGGTCTCGTTTCTTTTACACAAAGAGCCTCAGACTTTGCTGCCCGATGCTCAGAAGGGGAGGTAAAGTGGAATTTTGTATTTCTTTTGTCTTGGATAAAATATTAACTTAGTTTTTTTACACCGTTTTCCATGAAGCTAAAGTTCTTTATTAATCTTCTCCCTATATTTTTCGTACTTTTCAAGGTGGAAGTTTGAGTTTTAATAGTGGCCCCGGAGGAGAGTGGTCTGTCATACCGAAATTTCCTTACCTTCACTAGTATGGGCAGGGTTATATTCCACTTAGTTTATTTATCCTTCCTCGGTTCTATATTTAAATAAATTTTTCTTTCCTACACATATGGAATTCACTTGACATATATAATTCTAATGTTACTTTATTTATACTACACAAATTCTATCTAGTTTAGCCATCTTAATCGGCCCTTGCAATAGGCTGTCCAGTTTGACCATCCCAAATCTTATACGTACTATTCCTTTCGACTATTCCCAGGTTGATTTGTAACATTTCGCTATTTAAGTAAATTAATTTGGAAGGTTTGGGTGTTTATTGTTAGTACCCAACTCTTAGTATCCGTGACTGGTGCATTTAGCTATCAGGTTAATTTGTTTCGTTAGAAATAATTCATTAACTCGGTAAGACAATGACTATATTTTAATTATTTTAGCATTAGTTCATATCTCATAGATAATCCTTTGTTTGTCATTTCGAATTGCACCGTTTTTGTACTTCCTACACTTTGAATTTTCAAATATAACTTATCCTCTTACCTTGCAACATCTCTTATAGTTAATTTAATCATTTGTATTTGGTTATGTAGGAAAACGTTTCTAGATTAGAAGTCTCTGCTTCTTCCCGTTGTTTTTTCCTAGTTCGCATACATCAAAAAAATTACTGGATTTCTACAGCAACTACTCGTTCAAATCCTCTATTAAGTATGCCCTCCTATTTCCCTTGCCCCCCTTTTTTTAATTATTTTATTTTTATTTAACAACGAGTTTATTTTTTATTGCTTCTCCTACGAGTACTGAGACTGTATACTCAACAGACTTATTTACTTTGTTCGCGAGTATATAGAGCTACTTTTCTACCAGAGCTTTCCCCCACTACTACAATTTTGTTTGGAATTTAGTCCCATGTCGGGTTTTATAGGAATTCCTCAGATGTGGTCTAGAACTGGTTTAATGTTACTACTAAATTACTTGAGTCATGCTTATGTTCTATTTCCAACACTCCCCCTAGTATACTTGTCAAATGACGCTTGTATTTCTTAATTTTAGAATTTACCCTGTCAAGGGTTTTTGTTTATTTTATCATGTAACTTTTGAACACATTATTATGGTATGTTAAATTTCCTATTTGGTAATGCCAATTCTATGGAAAGTTCTGGAGAACAAGATGCTAATTTGGAAGATACTATTTTGGTGTAAACTTTTTAAGGCGTAGTAAGTTGCATTCTCTGTATAGCACTATTGGTTTTTTTTTGTTTGCTCCAAATATTAATGTCCCCACTTTTATCTCATGATTAGTATGAAATAATCTAACTAGATGGTTGCTATACGCTCTTGTATTGATAGTAAAATCTGTAGCTATTTATTTTCTATTTTTTTTCTTTGATTACCTTCCTACACGTTGACAACATCAACTATAATATGTGCAGTGCGCTAATGTCTACCTTGTAACTCACAATTTTGTGAAGAATTACTTACTATTTAGGTAGTTAATTCACCTTAAATGTTAAATATTTTCCACTCAACCTACTTTGTTTGAATTATAGTTTTGTGGTATCAATTGACCATTAGCTAAAATTGGCACTTCTTATTTTGGCTGTAACAGGTGGTTAATTTCTTACCTTTTCCTTCCTATAATTGTTAGACATATTAGTGCCTATTTGAAAAAACTCACTTATAGTCATTTTCACATTAGATGGGACCCTTCCTTTTTGGGTTCATTTATCTACTTTATTTAGCTGCTATAACCACATAACACACTCTGTTTATCATATTCTATTTGTTATGGAGTTAAAGTTAATTTAAAACTAGAAGTATATACATGTTCGAATAAATTAATTTTTCACCATTAGATTCTTTTATGTATTCTTCAGACCCACTACAATGGCATTTTGATCTTAAAACAAACATATATTTGAGGTACTCAGACCATATTACTAATATTTGTATTTCTATATGAATGGTATGTTGTATGTTTCCACAAGACATGTAGACTCTAATGATTTCTATAATATAATCAGGACGTTCTTTTCCTTTCGGCTATGTGACTTAATTATTGCTTCATTTGAATATCATACCTATCTCTTGATCTATTTTAACTTCCAACAATTCTGCATGTCTCAAAAGTAAAGTTAATAATCAATATCTACAAATTCTTTACCAAATTCCCAAAAGAGTAATATACTATAAAAAAATAGATTAATATTAACCAAAGGTTTAAATAATTCATCAACGATATACTAATTCAAAAATAAACACATGCATCACAAACATTCTCACCATATATATTGTTAAAAATTCACTTGGGAATAGACCATTGGTTTAACCACCCAACCATGAACTAAGTTCCTTCAGCTTTCCCCTAAGCTGAGATAAGCTTTCCAGAGAATCAACTCCCCTAATTGATCCCTTCAATAGGTATTTAATACCTTTATTTCATGATAAAGTTTTATTTAGCGGCATTCCTCTTTTTTAGACATTTCTATCCACTTGGCTAGGATTTTCCATAAAAGCTCACCTTTCTCTCCCCTATCTCTTTTATGCTTTATCCAAGCTTAGCATCTTTCTCCACCTAAGAAACAATGAATTTTTCTCTCCCACCCAATAAGTTTATCTAGAATTTCATCTAGAATTCTTATCTTGAAAGAATATTCCAATCTCGTTTTCTAATGAGATATTTGTTTATACTTCTTTGGTAAGAATATCGTTTTCTAGGTGTCTCATTCCCAGTACTTACATTCCATTAATTTAATAATGTGTTCATTTAAATACGTATTTCGATATTTTTCATGGTTTTTCCACCATTATTTCTATCGTAACTCAATCTAACCAAAAAATATTACAACGATGGAGGGATATTACATTCTCCTCCCCTTTTATTAACAATGTCCTCAGTGTTTGTTGTCCAATTTTTTTTCCTGAATTCTTGTTGGATCAATTTTCTTCTTTACATCTTCTTTCTTCCTTGTATCATTTCACTTTTATCCTGAGTGAGAGCTTGATTCCAGAGCCGGATCTCTTTTAAGATACAATGGTTCCTACTATATAGTCTCCCATGACTCTACTTGCATCATTTTCCACTCAATTAGATGCAATTTATCGTGCAACTGTCTCTTGGATAACAGTACATGAAAACATTATGATTTTTTCTTTTTTTTTATATGACTAAGAAATACTAATTGATAAAATATGTTTCATATTTTGTTGGTTTTGTGCAGTTTTAGTATTTTATAAAACTCTTTATATTGTGCTCACAACTGAAAATAAAATACTTCCCGTCTTTGAAATTTTCAATCAGCGCTTTATTTCATCTGTTGTGATCAGTCAATTCTAAAGCATACATTTTCTTACTTTTATGCATTGTTCTTCTTCTAACACATTGGTATATATGTTTAATATGTGCTTCTTAATTTTCACCTATACTCAACATACTTTCCATATGAATTCCACAAAGTCCAAACTATCAATACATTATTGTAATAAACCCGATTTCTATGCCCATTAACATGAATATTGTTTACTTAGATACTTCAATATATAGAATAGTACATTGCTTCTCACGTTGCTAGTATAAAGATAACAATGATCAAGGGTTGTTTGTAGCATATCATATCAATTGTGCATATACTAATTTAACCATTTTGATGGCTACTATGTTATGATTAAAATAGCCTTCTAATGGACTTATCTATGTCGACCCTTGATTGTTTTTCCTATCTGTTCACATTATATGATGTTGGTAGTTAAAAACTTTCACCATTTACCAATTTTCCTGATTGACTCAGCAAAATGTACTTAGCAATGTGTTGCACCTTCTCTCCTTTATTTCAATCTTTTGTGTGTTTTTTTTTTTAATTTTATTGTTATTAAAACAAAAAAAATTCTACTTCTGACCTTTTCAAGATCGTTTCCTTCTTAACACAACTACTAATTGTGAGTTTCTTAGCTTTTTTTAGAATTTAATGGAGCTTATAGTTTTTATTTTGATACTGTTATGTCAACTACACAGATGCCTTGTCTATTTGGATGTAGAAGATCCTACTCATGGTTCTTATATCATATTATTTTTTGTCCAAGGATGGCTTAATATAGTCCATTCTTATAGTGTTGCCACTTTCTTTCTTATGTATAATTTTTCATTGGTTACCCTCTGCACTCTTATTGTTATGGGTACTCGGACATTGGAACTTAATCTACAAGGAATATTTTCACAATTCCCTTCAAAACATCCTTGGAAGTTTTAATTCTCAAGCATAAAGGTGTAATACTTATACTACTTATGCTATTTGGAATTTGGTTTCTTGATAGCAGTACTTTAGTTGTATCAAGATAAATATTAACTATGCTCAAGAAAGATTACTTTTTTCTGGACTTGTTGTATGTTATAGGTAGGTTACTAGTTTTGAATCATTCTTTTACTCTATCTTGGTTACTAGTTTTGAATCATTCTTTTACTGTATCTTGATTACTAGTTTATAGTTTTGAATCATTCTTATGAGCACACTACATGCTCCTTCCTTTCTAACGACGGAGATTTTGTTAGTCAATTTTTTCATAACCCTACTTAGTATTGTTAACTTCTAATTTAATTTCTTACTTTATTTCCTTGTGAGAAGCAATAGTGGTTTTATGTGTTACTCTTAATCATGCATATTTACTGTATATGATTATTATTTTCCTTGTCATTTATTACCCCACCTTAGGTTCTCACTATTTATACTATTATTATGATCTTCCTCTTCCCTTAATTTATTATGGTTCATGTATCTGGTAACGTTATTATGCATTCAAGGCATATTCAAACCTTCATTCGTTTTGCAGACATATATCTAGCACACTTTTCTCTTTATAGTGCATATTTTTCTGCAACACATGTCACTGCTTTGAGTGACTCTCTCCACTCTTTTGCCTTATGTGTTTTACCCCCTTGTTTCAAATTTATAATCTCAACACTATTCCAAACTGTAGGTGTTATATACTTAGTGTGACACTTAGCTTTTGGTCATTTTAATTAATAATTTCCTATATATACATAGTAATGTTACATAATTCCCTTATACTTAATATCACAACAATGGTGTCTTCATATTTGCTCAGATAAATCCTTATTTATATACAAAATATATTGTGTCATTAAATAAACACAAGATACATATAGTGACATCACCCTTTTATAATTAGACACATGTTTGATTTTGTTTTCCCCTAAGTTCAATATGTATCTTTATTTTTTATTGTAATTAATTCATATACTAATTTCAAACTTACCTCTACAAATTTCTTAAAAACTTTCATCTATAGGCCTTCCTCCAATTAATGAGATAAAACCCAGCTGATTTCCCATAATATCTCTTGAATCATAGTTAAATTTTCCTCCTAATATTTACATGCAACAATTCAATTGATATTGATGAGGTCAATACTTTGAACAAAACCAGATATGTGTCCTAAATTGGACTTTGATGAAAATGATTTCAACCTTAGTCCCTCGATATATTTCCCCAACCATAGGAGTTTGGGTATGATTTTTTTTTTTTAAACTTCTATAGTACTTCGGTCCATGATAATATTAATATCTGCATTATAGCTATCCAATTTCAAATATATACTTTTCTCCTTTGACCAGACTATTTTATTTTTTTTGAACCCTGCTTCGAAGGTTATTAAAGAACATCAAATTAGTCCTTCACTGTGTGCATTCTTTCATATATGTGTCTATTATTAATTTAAGGGGCTAAGCTGATTTCTATCTTCATCATTCCCCACCAAAATGTTATAGCCGGTCTTTATCTTAACCCCATCAAATTTTTTTGTTCTACGTTTTCTAAACTGTATGTTTCAACTTTGTTCCAAAAGGAATGGCCATAACAAAAATTCAAAATTTTTTTGGTACAAATTTACTATGTTTCCCGTACATGTCCCAATTCCTGGAAAATATTCATTTTGTCTTCATTATTATTTTTGAACCATAATTCTAAGGTATTTAATCTCATTTGCAAGAGTTTCCACTATTATTTCCCAACTCCTATTCACATCCCAAGTGCCTAGGATCACATTTAGTAATACTAAATTTTATTTTTGTGCTAATTATGGTTACTTCAACAAAAGTAACGAAATTTGAGATGACTCAAAAGCCTAAAAAATAACTCACATAAGAGATCCATAAAAATCTATGGATGCAATTGATGTTGCTACATATTAGTGGAAAAACATTTTGTTGAATCAAGGTCAACATTGTTATTCCTATGCTATTCAAAGATGATATAGTCTTTACTGAAAACTTACTTAACAATGGGTGTTGTGTGCTAATATCAAAATGACATGCACATGATGGTAAAGTAATACTAAGTGAAGGATTTTTTGAGCTTGTTCGTTCACCTTTTACATTAATACAGAAAAATGATTCTTGTATTTCATTGGAGTTCTCATCTCCCCCGCTTGAACATCTAACAAGACAAATTTTCTATTATTTTCCTCACAAACAGTTTCTCATATGTAGAATGAGGCATAGTAACATGAAATTTCCCTGAGAATAATTTTCTTCCTTCTGATGAAGGAAATAGTAACTAACCATGGAGGATCCTACTACTCAACAAATGATAAAACTTCAACACCCAACAACTATCTTACAACTCCATTTCTTCACTATAATAGCATAACAAATTTACCCTAAGCCCTTTAGGTCCAAGGGTTGAACGTCCTAAGCTCTGAAACCCTCTGTCACATCTCCCATTATAGTACATTTTATATTATTTTTTCCAATGGTTGTTCATCGCACTAGTATCGTTCCCTCTTTGTTTTTCTATTATCATTATATTGTACTATAATACTCGTTTATATTCATGGTGTTTCCATTTATTTCTATGGCTACAGTACCCACTATAATTGGTTACAAAAGTAGGATGTGGGTTATATCATCAAATACAATGAGGCATTGGAAATATGGAAATGTGTATACTTCCTTGTTGTAACACTACCATATACTATACCCCCGTGTTCTAATATTAATATACACTAACGAATTTCAGTTATGTTCCTTACCCGTGATGGTATAGTGCAATATTTACCTGGTTAATAAAGGTGATAACTTTAATATTGGTATGTTTATAATGCGTAGTTCCTAGAAGTTATATCACAATCCATAAATATTTTATTTAGTCTACAATATGGTTAGACACTATCAACACCTTTTCTTGACTCCCTATATCTCGTGTACAAACTCTATGTGCCAGTTTTTCTTTGAAAAACTCACCCACTAATACCTTTCCACGACGTCTTTCCTTATCACATGATCTTCACGTGATAAATATAGTGCAGGTGGATGGTAGGGATGAAATGATTTCCATCAAGGGTTAAGATTTGATTTGGGCTAACCTAACACCTATTTTTCCCTTTTTTCAAAGCCTCCCTTCCACCCCAAAATCCCTCCCCTAGTCCTCCTAAACCATCCTAAAATCCCCTTTAAACCACGCATACACCCTTGGTTTGGCCAAGCAACCCCTTTTTCCTCTATCGTTATCCCTATTTGGCTTTGATTTTCATTAAAAACGAGCCAAAAAACCCATTTTCTACCTTTGTAACGGGCCAGCCCCCTTCGGCCAGCTCCCTTGACCTTTTCACAACATGACCCGAGCGCCGAAACCAGGCGCTAGCCCAAAAAGCGCTTAGCGCGTTTGGTTATCGAGAGTGTTTCTAACCATTGATTTCCCGACTATCTGACGGTCCATATTCATCCACCCCGGTGGTCCCCGCGCCAAAACACTGTGTAGAAACCGGCGGTATCTATCGCACCGCCTTTGGGAGGTGGGCGGTATTTTTCATTTCGGAGCGATTCCACTCATCGCATGACGCGTGGCTCCGCGCACTATTCATAAACCGCCCTCCATCGTGCGTGGCCGTCGACTAGAGGATTCCGCATGATATCGTCGTACACCGTCCGATTCAAGAAGCATCCATCCAGAGTCGCGCCCACGAAATTGCCGCGGAGATAATTTTAGGGATAAGACTCGGGCCGCTGCCCAAAACTCCCTCTCCGAGATCGGATGGTCCAGATTAGATCGCCCGAGCGCATTATTTTGGCTCGTTGATCTCTCTCATGACGGACGCCCGTATTTAATGCACGCCCACCATTGACCCGGTCCCGCCACGTCACCATTCCACGTGTTTTGTCGCATTTTTCCTCCATCCTCCCTATATATTTCGGCTCACAAAGAACACCCCACGTTTTGCGTTGTACCATTCCCTTCACCTTCAATCGCATCTCCCACTCGATCCACTACGTTCCGCCACAAGATCTCTACAACGCCCGTCCTCGTCTCTGCGTGCCACACCGCCATTTTCACGGCCATCCACGCCACCCTTCCCCGCATGCCTTCTTAACGTGTTTTCATGTTTCTTGGCAGGTTTTGTGTGGTGAAAACCTCCTCTGGTTCACAGTCACCGTTGCAGCGGCAAGGAACGCAGGACCATGTTCAGAGATCGAAATCATGAGGAAAGGCCTGAGAATACGTTATGACAGGGCTCGCATTAAAATAACAGAGTTTGAACTTTGTAAAACCTTCCCTGGCGCCATTAAAGTACAAATTTCGTAGTCAGAGACAAACGTGGAAGCGGCTAAGAGTATTAGTGGGAAAACAGAGTGTTTAGGGCATGTCATTGAAGATTTTGAGCCTTAATCCAATGATTTGAAGGCAGAGTACCAGACCAAAGACATCACGGATCACACAGAAGGTCCAGCGCACAGAAAACTATATATATCAATGTCACCATCAGCAGAATGTTCCTACCAGTGAAAGGACGAAGTGCCCATGCTGCTTTCATTCTATACCGTGTTCCTGAGGAAATTCCAGCCCTGGCAATAGTCCTACACTATCAGAACATTTGTTACACGGTATGGCAGACCCTAGCATCGTTATTATACCTTTTTTAATTCACCAGAGTGCTACAGCAAGTACAGCAAAGACATACCTGGAGTAAATTTGCAGCCTGACGAAGATCACTCTTTCATCCAAAGAGTACCATAGATAAATGCTCAGAATTTAAAATAGAACGAGGCCTCGGCTCTCTTCCTCTTCTGAGTTTTAATGCTGCATTTATTTTTCCATCTACCTTCTTTGCTCCACCTGAGCTATAATAATCTTCGAGAACATATTGTAAAATTTTGTTGTTCTGTTGTAATCGATTGCTGTTAGAGGGATTCAATTTGACCGTTAGAACAGTCTTGGGAGGAGTAGCAGAGTATTTTGTATGTAGTAGGCTGGGAGGAGAAAGTTTGGAATATATTAGCCATTGAGCTCAGTGTATGTGACTGGTTTTACATCAATTAATCAAGCACATTTCTTTGGATCCTGGTCTATTACTACGGGTGATGTTTTCTTATCGCATTGTCTATTACATTTTTCATACTGTTCATTTCTTCTGGCTCGAATCAGAAATTTTCATAGGATTTACCGTTGTTAGGTACCCTATGTCTCTGCTCTCCTTGCCTTCAATGTTTTCTATTGTATGTGTCATCTAAGGATTTATTTCAAACTAATTTAACCAGTCTAGTAGTTCCATATGCTGCTAGCTTATGTACGAATTAATGAAATCTGTCTTTAGTTGTTCTTGTTGGGTTTAAGCTGGAAGATTTGAGATACTGGGGATTAGAGTTAGCCCTGTCCACTAGGATCCTTGTGCGACCAGCTGGCCTTTCTAAGATCTCTTGCTGGTGTCAAATAATTGAAGGTTCAAAGTCCTTCTCTGATCTATAGACCCTGGTTCTGTTAAACTTATCTCTATTTTCCCTTGGAGCATGCTAAAGCATACCTGGAGTTAAATGACCTCTGGTCCGATCTATCAGCTGCCCCCTTGTGACTTCATTGAGAGCTGCCTTTGAGTATGTCCAGACAGGCCTGGAGTTAAATGACCTCTGACGTGATCTATAGACGGAAATTGGGTTGTTTTCCTTCTTTCACTTTCAATCCTTAATGTTCCATCCCACCATCTATCTAAAAGATCCTTTAGTATAGATGACTTGCCCTCTAAAAGCTTTGGCTAGTTGTTTGCAAGTAATCTACTTTCATGACTCCATAGCCCAATGGATGGCACTTTTTTGACCTATCCTCTTTTACCGAAACATCCTACTTCTTTGCTCCTTTCTTTCCATTACCTTCTCAGTCTATGATCTCATGACCAACCCAGCAACCAACCAATCAAATCATTTTAAACCCCCTTTGTGCTTCATACCTAGCCTAACATCTCATTTGAGCTTCAAAGATATATATCATTCTTTGCTTCATGGAGAGATCCCTCTCCAGCCCCAGGAGGGCTATATCCTAGGGCCCC